>PGGA01000013.1:636136-680648 GCA_004380915.1 Calonectria pseudonaviculata
TATAATAAGTACTTAATAAGTACTTATTAAGTAAAAGTCTTTATTTAATATATATTATTAGAATTACCTATTTATATATATTCTAATTATATAATTATTATAATTCTTTTACTTTTATACTTATTTAGATAATTAGTATATATATAATAAATAATATTATATTCTAATATATTAATAGGAATAATTATTTCTTAATATAATATATAATTATTTCTTAATATAATATTATATTAATAATTACCTATTAATAAGAAAAAATAAAATTATTTTATTATTAAGAAATTAATTATAATAAAAATTAAAAATATATATAAATACTATCTATTAAATAATTAATTAAAGATTACTTAGTAAGATTAAAACCTTATATTAAAGGAATCCTCAGAATTATAATATTATATTAGGACCCCTAATTCTAAGGTATATACTAAGAGTAATAATAGCTATAAGCTATAAGGGAGCTTTATATACTTTATATTAAGGGATAATATAAAATAAAATAAATTAAAAGTATTATTAGATTAATTAGTATAAAGCTAGATATAAATAATATAATAGTTTATAGAATACTTAGTAAACTTAAGAAAAAACTAAAATAAACCCCTAATTTATAACTATAGCTATTTAAAAGAGGATATTATTAATATAAAGATTAATAATTAAATATAAACTATTAAATTAAAAAATTAACTAAAATTAAGCTATATAAATAAATAGAAAATTAAATAGGTATTAATTAAACTTTTCTATATAAACTAAACCTAATAATATAATTATATAGAAGGTATTCTTAGGCTAAAATAATAAGACTTACTAGACTATATATATAGAAAATATATTAATATAAATTACTAAGAATAAGACCTAAGAGATAAATTATTGAATCTTTAATAATATAAAGAATAGATTTTAATAAACTATTTCTAGATATAAATAATAATATATATTTTCTTAGGAATTAAAAAGATTAAAATATAACCTAATTTAGCTTATTAATATTATTCTAGCCTAAATAAGTATTTAAAGAATAACTTAGACTAACTTAAGATTAGCCTAACTAAAGTAAGAAATATAGCCTAAGAAGTAGAAAGATAGTAGTTATATATATAATAAGGCAATAAATACTTATAGAATAAATACTAGAAAAGATTTAGATCTAAGTTTTACTAAGAAAGATAATAAAAGTTTATTTATATAAAGAACTCTTATAAGGGGCCTAAGAATAAATTATTATCTAAGATAGATTACTTAATTTTATTATTAAATATAAAATATATTCTTAGGATTAAAAGAATATTTTTATTAAATATTATAATTTTTTTTAAATAAACTATTATTTAAGTAAATACCTTATTCTAAGAAAGAATATAAATACTTAAAATTAGTATAAATTTAAGCTATTTAAGCTAAAAATAAGGACTTAAATTCCTTAGAAAATAAATAGGTATAAAGGACTAATTTAATCCCTTTATACTAAACCTATAAATAGTTTTTATTAGAGATATTATAAAAGAATAAGTAATTATATTATAAGCTTATAATAAATATATTATATAAATAAATATTAATATTTATATCTAAATTAATATTATTAGCTTTAAACTAATAAAATAATTTAGATTATAATCTATTAATAATTAGAAAATATTAGCTTTAATTATATTTAATAAAAAGAAATCTTTATTAGGGTAAATATATTATTTAATCTTCTTTTTAATATATTTATAAGAATTCCCTAGGAAGATCTAATAAATATTTACTAAAATATTTTAACTATAGAATATTAATAATCTTTTATTATTTAATAATTTTATAAGTAAAGAAAGAATAATAATTAATATTTATATTTATACTTAAAGCTATATACTAATCTTAATTATAAAGCTAGAAGCCTTTATAAAAGAGGTAATAAAGAATAGGAAATAGGTATAAGTAATATATATTTATAGTATATTATTATTAGATAAGTAATTAATAGTTAAACTAGGAGAAGAAGAACCTTAAGAGGTAGTAATTATATTCTTTAAACTTTAGGATATAGTTATTACTTTTAATAAGGTAGTTATAAAAGAATTATCCTTTTAAGAGGGCATAGAATATATAATTAACTTAGTTAAGAAAAAGAAACCTTTATATAATAATATTTATTCTATTAATATAATATAATAAGAGATAATCTAGGAATATATTATAAAGAATATTATAAATAATTATATAAAGCTTTTTATAAGTAAAGCTAGAATACTAGTCCTATTTATACCTAAAAAGAATAATATCTTAAGACTTTATATAGATTATTAGGGCTTAAATATTATAATTATTAAGAATTATTATTTATTATTATTTATTAGAGACTTTTTAAACTAATTAATAAGAATAAAATAAATTATTAAGATTAATCTTAAGAATACTTATTATAAGATCTAAATTAAATCTAGTAATTATTAGAAAATTACTTTTTATATTAAATATAATTATTTTAAGTATATAATTATATTATTTAGATTTATTAATATCTTAATTATTTTCTAAGTATATATTTATTAAATATTAATTAGCCTATTAAATATTTATTATATTATATACTTAGATAATATTATTATTACTTTTAAACTAAAAAGTAATATATAAAAAATATTTAAAAGATCTTATAATAATTATATAAAGTATAATTATATATTAAATTATTTAAGTATAATTTTTATTAATAAAAGGTAGAGTTCCTAGGTTATATTATTATCTAAGAGGGTATTTAAATAAAGCTAGAAAGGGTTAAAGTAATTATAAAATAGAAGCTAATTAAAAACCTTTAAGATATATAAGTCTTCCTAGGATTTTATAATTTTTATTATAAGTTTATTAGTTATTATTTTAAAATTATAGAACTTATTATAGCTCTATTAAAAGGTAACTAGAGTAATAGAAAAATAGAAGTATTTAAATAGCCTATAAAAATAGCTAATATATTTAATTAGCTAAAGAAAGTATTTTACTTAGTAACTATTCTATAGTACTAGGATCCTAGGCTAAAATTATAAGTAGAAATAGATATATTAGTAAAAATTATATTAAGAATTATAATCTAATTATATAAAGACTAATAGTAATTAGTTATTTATTAGTTATAAAAGCTTATAGAAACTAAATAATATTAGGCTATAGATTAATAAGAACTCCTTATTATTATTAAAAGTATAAAGTACTAGAGCTATTATTACTTAGGATTAATAGATAAGTTTATATTACTAATAAATTATATAGCTTTAATAGGAATTATTATAGCCTTTATAAAAAACCTTTAAAAAAGGCTTACTTATTAAATATATTAATTAGTATCTTTTAACTTTAATATTAAATATAAACTAAGTAAAATAAACCTTATTAATAGGCTATCTAGGAGACTAGATTATATAATAAATAAAGTCTTATATAAAATTATTCTACTTACCTTAGTATAAAAACTATAATTAGTATTAATATTCCTACTAAATATATACTAGATAGTTATTAATAGCCTAGGGAAAGGTAAAACTACCTAGGTATATATATAGATAGTAAAAGCTAGTCTAATAAGCTAAACCTAAGAATACTTAGAGGAATCCTTATCTCTAGATTAGCCTATAATATTAAGACTTTCTAGTTTAATATAGAGCTTAATATTTATTTTTATAATTATTACTAAAGCTTAATTAGCTAAAGATATAACTATATAATAGCTAAAGAATACTTAATAAGATATAGCTATTCTAGGAAGCTATAAGGACTTATCTAGAGCTAGGGCTATTATACTAGAATAATATATCCTATGCTTAGTTATTAAAGAATTAATAAAGATTAAAATAGTATTTCTTTTCTAATCTTTCTATAAGCTTAAAGACTTAATTTAAGGATTATAAGCTAAAGACCTATAGTATTAATAGTAAGTAAAAAAAGCTTATAAAATAATTAAATACATAATATAATATTACTTAGATAACTAAAGAACCCTTTTTTATAATGGGAGATTAGTAATATTAAATTAATAGATAATAATAGCTATTATAGTACTTTTAGTATATTTCTAATATAAATACTCTATAGGTATTATCCTAAAGTAGTAAACTATATCTTAGAATATATATATATTAAAGTTTAAGGGGTTATTAAATACCTAGAGGTACTTTACTAAGTATATAAAGAGGTATATTAATATTAATAGTAAGCTATTAAAAGCTAAGTAAAATATTATAATTATTATTATACCCTATAAAGCTATTAATAGGGATAAGTTACTAGACTATTTACTAGGAATTCTTATTTTAAATATAAAAAGCTAGTACTTAGGTTTATTAAGATAACTATTTATATTTAGTTAAAATATAAGCAGGAGGCTCAACCAGGCAATTCTAGGAGCAAATATAATTAGTATTTAAATAACTATAATATTAATCTCTTTTCACCCTAACCAATAAAACAATTAACTTTATATATTTTATAATCTTAATACCCTTTTAATATTAAAGATAATAAACTCTATTAAGCCTATCCTAATATTTAAGATAGCTTCCTATGCTAAGATTAATACATTTTAGCCTACTTCTAATATTATTAAAATTAGCTAAATCTAAACTATATTTTAAATATTATATTCTTTATAACCCCTTATACCTATTTATTATAAAATATATTAATAGTAAGCTCTATATTAAATACCCTCCTAATCTAATTAAATACTTTAAATAGATTCTTTCTTAATATAAACTATTTATATTATTTAAGATTAAAATTATTAATTTTATATTATTTTAAAAAATATATATTATTAATTTTAAATTTTAATTACTTTAAAAGAATAATATTAATATTAATAATAAAGATTTTATTTAAAAAAAATATATAAGGATTAATAAAATAATAAATAAGTATATTTTAAGTAAATTTAAGAATATAAAGCTAAAAGAAAATAGGTTCTTAGAAGATATTAATAATAGCTAGTATAATTAGTAGCTAGAAAGGACTATAAATACTATAGGGTTTATTAAGAATTATAATAATAAAAGTAGGGCTAAAAAGAAATATAGAGATTACTAAAAAGTCAAGGAAAATTAGTAGTCTAGGCTAGATTTTAAATATCTAGGAAATTAAAAGTGTATTTCTTTATAATTATTAAATCTAGTTTATAATTAATATTAAGGTAATTATTACTAATAAAATTAGGGCCTAAGTATATAAAATATACCTCCTAGAGTAATATAAATATATATATAATATCTTCTTAGTTATATTACTATAGCCTTAGATAGAGCCTAAGAAAGTACTTAGTAAATACCTACTATTATTACTAGAGCTTAAGAAAGAGAAAGATAAATAGAAGATAGAAAATATAATAATATATAAAAATAAGAATAATAAAAAACTCTATTAAGTAAAGTAAATAGACTAGCTAGTAAAATATAATATATAGAAGCCTAGTAAATACTTAGAGAATACCTAATATATTATTATTAGATATTAGAAATATTAAAAATATATATATAAGAAATAGGATAATTAAAATAATTAATTAGATTATAGAATATAAGCTAAATATATACTAAGATAATAATAGCTATAGTAATAGAATTTTATTAAGTAATTATTAATTAAAATAAGTAATTACTATATAATCTAATAATTATAATTTAAACCCTAGATAAATAAATATATAATAGCTAATTATTTTTACTTAGTATAAGTCTTTTAAGTATTACTTAGGGGGTAATTATAATTATATTTCTAGGGAATACTTATAGGTACCTTAGGAGCTATAAAGGCCTAAGACTTTTAGGGTATATTAGAAATTATAGGTATTAGTAAAATAGCTAATATAGTAAATATATAATAAATATAAAGAGCCTTCTAATTAGGTTTATAATATAATTTTTACTAAGATAAAGGGGGAGGAAAATAGATAGGCTCTAGCTTTATATCTAATAAACTTTTACTCTTTACTTAATTATTATTCTTATTATTAGAAATAGACTTAATAGGTAGGGGATTAATATAATATCTTTTTATAGACCTAGGAAAGTAAGTAAATATTAAATACTTTTTAGGAGTAAAAGTAATATTATAGCCCAAAGAAGGATAATTAAAGTACCTAATAATATATAAGAGAGTAAGGCTATTTTTATACTTAGAGAGTTTAGTAAGTTATTATAAATAAAGGCTAGTATTACCTACTATAGAGAATTAAAGATTATATAGGTCTATTAATAAGATAAGAATAGACCCTATATTAGTACTAATTAGAACTAAGTAAGATATAGAATCTACTTTCCCTATTATAGCTAAAGGTATATATATATATTACCTTTTTCCTAATATTTCCCTTTAAAGTAAGCTAAGATAAAATTATAAAAAAATAAATACTTTCTATTAAAGGGATAATAAGGTCCTTTAGCTAAAGTATTATTATAATTTAATTATAATTTCCCTAGGAAAAGAAATAGATATTATATTATAAGGATCTTAATTTTCTTATAATTTCCTTTTATTTTTTTTAGTAAAAAAATAAAAGAAAATTAAAATATAATTATAAAAATATAAAAGGAAGATAAAGGATAGAATAAGAATAAAGGATAAGTATTAAAAGAGATTAGATATTTAATATATTATTTAACTTTTAATTTATAAGATTTTATTTAAATTAATTAAGAATATATAAAATATCCTATTATTATCCCTTACTTTAGAGCTTATAAGATTAATTATAATAAATAATAATAATTATTTATTATTTTTTTTATTCTTCCTAGAAATCCTATTATAAATCTAGACCTTTACCTTAAGAGTAGATTATTATTATTATTATAAAATAATTTAAAGGTTTAATTTCTTTTTATAAAAAAGGACTTAGAGGAATTATACCTTAAAAGGTAAAATTAAAAAATAAAATAATTAATAATTAGCTTTCTAGTTTAATAAGAGCAAAAGTATCTATACTTAGCTAAGATTACTAAAGTATTTTACTATAAATATACTAATAATACTATTAGGCTAATAAATATAATAGCTTAATATAATTAAGTATTAAATAAATAGAAATACTCTCTTAAATTTATTTAGCTATATAATAATTTATACTTTAAAGTAATAGTAATAGATTAGGACTTAGAAGAAGGTATTTATAGAGTCTAATTATAAAGAGAAGATCTCTTATTCCTTACCAAGGAATTAAGATATTTCCTAGTAAGTCCTAAGAGACTCTTAGTAATTTTATAAGGGCTATAAACCCTAAGGTATATCCCTAATCTAAGCATAAACTAAAGATACTTTACTAATATATAAATAATCTTATTAAAAAGTAATAACTTCTTTATAAATACCTTTATTATCTAAAATAAGCTAATAAAACCACTAGAAGACCCCTTTATAGCCCTTGCTAATATAATAACCAATAGAAATCTAGTAAGCCCTATTCCCTCTATATAGCTAAGTACTAAAAAAAAGAACTAGATTACTACTATTACTAGTAACCTACTAAGTAAAAATCTTTTCTTAGGTAATATACTAAAAGGGAACCTTTTTCCTAAAAATCTATTAAAAGGAAATCTTCTAATAAATAACTTATTAAAAGATAATCTACTAAACCCTTTAATTAATAAAGAAAATTAGCTTATTATACCTAAGTTTCTATAGAAAAATAACCTAATAACCTAGAACTAACTAAGGATAGCTCTAAATATTATTTTATAGAATAAGAATAATAATTATCCTAGGATAGCTTAATTTTATACTAAGAAAGTAAGAAAGTTTTATTTAATTATTAATAATAAAGTTATTTTTTATAATTTTATTAAGAAAAATAATATAATAATATAAATAACTATAAATAGATTTATAAATATATTAAAACTTTATACTAAGGCATAAAATATAAGTATATACTTTCCTTTAAAATAGTATTACTATTTAAAAAAAGGGCTAATATATAATATAAATCTTTAGATAAAGAAACTAAAATAGAACTAAAGAACTATAATAACTTAGACCTATAAACTAAAATACTATATAAAAAATTCTCCTTTTACCTAAGAATTATCTAGTAAATCTTTAAAGAATTATATTATACTTTCTATAAGATAAGATAAAAATAGTCCTTTCCTAATTAGCTAGCTATCTTTAAAGAAAGGGCTTTAAAAGTATACCTCTCTATAGAGGACTTACTATAGAAAGTATATAGAAAATTAGATCCCTAATTAGCTATTATCTTCTTATATCCTATAAAAGATAAGACCCTAGAATAATAATAAGATAAATATAAGAATAAGATATTTATAATATAAGCTAAGATAATTATTAGATTATAGAATAATATAGGAAAAAGGCCTAATAAAAAAAGCCTAATCTAAGGAAAATAAAGGTACTATCTAAAATAAAGGTACTATCTAAAATAAAGGTACTAAGCTATCTAGCTATAATAGCTCCTCTTATTATAATAAGCTTTTTTCTAAAAATATTAATTTATTTAATAACTTAGGATATTAGAATAATAGAAATATAAATTCTAATTAATTACCTAAGAATTAATAACTAGCTATTTAGTAAAAGGGCTAATATAATTAAAATAACTAAAACCTAGTATTCTAAACTAAATAATCTTAATATTAATATTAACTAAGTATAAAAACCTTAAGTAAAAACTTAATATCTTTTAAAGGAAATCTTCTATAGCTACCTAGGAATAAATAATAGTTAATATTAATCTATCCCTTATATAATAATATATTCTCTAATAATAAAAAATAAACCTTAATTAATTTATAAGCTTATAATTATATAATTGAATAAATACCTAATAAAAATATTAAAATATATCTTATTTAAGAAATATTAGGATAATTTAAACCTTTTTAGGATAAAAGGAATAATAAAACTAAGGATTTAATTAATAATAAATAAAAGGAAAATAATAAAAATAAAAATAATTTAAATAAAAATAATAATTTCTTTAGATTAATTAATAAGATAATTAAAAAAATTTTTTAAGTAAAAGTACTCTTTTAATCTTAGATCTTACTAAGGTTTTACCTATATATTACTTAGATAAAATTAAGGAATTTAAAAGAATCTTAGTTAAATTACTTATTAAAGTCCTAGAAACTAAACCCCTAGATAATAAAATAAATCTCTATATACCTATTCCCTATAACTATATAAAAATATAGGTAATAGAATATAAGAATTATAAATAGCTTAAGGAAATATACTTTAATACTAAGGTAATTTACTATTTAATTAAAGAATTTATATTAAAATATATAATAAATATAAAAATAGATTAATTTATTATTAGAACTCTCTAAGGGATTAGAACCTAAAAAATAAAAAGATAATTTTATTTTATTATTTATTTACTAGGAACCTAAGATAAGGACCTTATTATAATAAGATTATTAGTTAAAGCTTAGGTAATTAAAAATCTATTTATTCCTTTATTATTAGGTATAAATTAGCTAGTAAAAAATAAGACTAATATCCTTTTATTTACTAATAAAGTTAGGATTAAAAGTACTAAAGGAATATTATTTCTTAGTATTTTATATAAATAACCTTTACCTAAGAAAATTAAGATTAAAGTAAAAAATAATTATATTATATTTATATATAATAAAAGGTATATTATAGCCTAAGCTATATAATATAAAGAAAAATAGGACTACTTTTTCTCCCCCTAAGAAAAAAAGCTTATAATTACCTTTACTTAGGAAATAGATAGAATATTTATAGTAAACTATTTATAGTAAAATATAAAGATTAGAAAAAGATAAATACTTAATATTATTATCTCCCTCTTATTAAACTTATCTATTAAAGAAATAAACTAAGAATTTCTCTAGAAAATTTCTAAGGATTATATTTTTTTTACTAAAGACCTTAAAATACTATCCCTTTTTAATAATAAAAAGGAAGATAACTAAGAACTAAAGGTAAATATTTAGTAATAGGGAGTAAATTAAAGTATTAAACTAAGATTAGCTAGACCTAAGAATATACCTAGCTATATTATAAGTAATAGTATTTACTTAGTAGATTATTTACTAAGTTTAGTAAATTAATTATAAAAACTAATAAAAGAATATAAGGATTTATAGAAAGATATATTTCTAATTAAGATAATAACTAAAGATTAAATATATATCCTTTTTATTAAGACCTAGTATAAGAAAAAATTAGGCTTAAAATTATATTTCTTAAGCCTAAAAAGTAAATAATCTCTTAATAAAATATTTAATAGCCTTTATAAATAGAACTAAATTAAATAAGTAAATAAACCTATACCTTTTACTAGCCTAATATTTATAGTCTAGATATTAGTAAATAGTAAGGAAAAAGAGATAGTAATAATAAATCTATATACCCTTAATATAATAACTATACTAAATATATACCCTTTGCCCTTTAATTGTACCACAGGATTTGAAAGTCTAAAGGTTTAACGTGCTACTTAGTGTTGCTACCTTGTTAAGCCGTCCCTCTCCTCAGGGGGACACAAATCACTTTCATACCTTGATACCCTTTGCCCTTATAAAAGGATATAATATTTATATTTAGTTAAAATATAAGTAGGAGGCTCAACTAGGTAATTGTAGGAGCAAATATAATTAGTATTTAAATAATTATAGTATTAGTCTCTTTTTACCTTAACTAATAAAATAATTAACTTTATATATTTTATAATCTTAATACCCTTTTAATATTAAAGATAATAAACTCTATTAGACCTATCCTAATATTTAAGATAGCTTTTTATATTAAGATTAATATATTCTAGCTTACTTTTAATATTATTAAAAATAATTAAATTTAAATTATATTTTAAATATTATATTCTTTATAACCCTTTATACCTATTTACTATAAAATATACTAATAATAAGCTCTATATTAAATATCCTTTTAATTTAATTAAATACTTTAAATAGATCTTTCCTTAATATAGGCTATTTATATTATTTAAGATTAAAATTATTAATTTTATATTATTTTAAAAAATAAAAATTATTAATTTTAAGCTTTAATTATTTTAAAAAAATAATATTAATATTAATAATAAAGATTTTATTTAAAAGAAATATATAAAAATTAATAAAAAAATAAATAAGTATATTTTAAGTAAATTTAAGGATATAAAGCTAGAAAAAGATAGGTTCTTAGAAGATATTAATAATAGCTAGTATAATTAATAGCTAGAAAGGACTATGGATATTATAAGGTTTATTAAGAACTATAATAATAGAAGTAGGGCTAAAAAGAAATATAGAGGTTAATAGATATTATATAAGATAGTCTAAAAAGTCAAGGAAAATTAGTAGTCTAGGCTAGATTTTAAATATCTAGGAAATTAAAAGTATATTTATTTATAATTATTAAATAGATATAATATAATACCTAAAAAATAAGAACTAGTTTACTATAATAAATATCTAAAGCTTTTTTTACTAGTTCCTAGTATACTAAGAATATTATTACCACTTTATAGTAATTAGCTATTAAGAACTAAAATACTTAAAGGTAGCTCTTATAAGGTTCTAGAATTTATTAGTATATATCTAATATTTTATAGATAGGGTCCTTTAATTATACTAATACTATACTTAAGCCTTTATTAATAATATTATTATCTTTTCTAAGATATAAAAAAAGTATTTAAAATATCTATATATAGTATTTAATATATTCTTAAAACTAGGTATTATTTTATCTTTGGAAATATCCTTTATAGGATTTCTATTAATTAAACTTTTTAGGTTCTATATAAGTAAACTAAGATTTATTAATATAAAATCCTAAGTATTTATACTAAGTAATATTTCTTTCCCTAGTAATCTTAAGGACCTAGAAAAATAGATTAATATAGTAAAATAGCTATATTACCTAGTAAAAAACTTTACTAAATATATTAATCCTCTATAAAAAAAGAAAATAAAAATATTAGTAAAAGAATATAAAAGCAATAAACTAAGAACCAATTTATAATATATATTATATATTAATAAGACTACCTTTAATCTAATTAATAGGAAAAAATCCTATTTTAAAGATATTTAGAATATAATAATTAGCTCTATAGTATTATTTTACTTTAATCTAAATTAAACTATCTTTCTAAAAGTAAATTCCTTAGGAGGAGAAATAAGAATATTATTATATTACTTAGATAAAACTTATCTATAGAATAGCTAATTAGTTTCTATAGCTAATATAAAGTAATTAATACTTTATATTAGCTAAACCTTAAGAAATACTAAAAAAAGGTACTAGCTAATAAAATTAGAAATATCTAGATTTATATAGGCCTATAGAAAACTAAGAACTTAGCAATATTTAACTAAAAATAAACCTATTTATATACTAACTAATTATATAATATTATATTCTATAGTTAATCTTAAGTTTACTTTTACCCTAAATACTAAAAATAATAAAAAGCTAATAATTATATTATAATATCTTAGCTAGTACTTATTATATATATAATATATCTTAGGAATTACTAATTATATAGTAGATAGCCTCTTTATACTATTAATAAATATTATAAAAAAAGAAGCCTAGCTTAAAGGAGAACTAGACTAACTCTAGGAAGACAAATATAATAAAAATATATACCTATACTATATAGAATCTATAATAAAACCTAAATTCCTAGATAAGATTAAAAAGGAGTACTATAAATACCCTAGGTAGATTAAAATATTAGACTAATTAGGAGACTAAAATATCCTAAAAAAACTACTATTTAAAAGAATAAATAATCTATTATACTTAATAAAATCTAATAATTAATAAAAACTCTATCTCCTTAAAGGTATTACTAAAGATATTATAAAGAAGGTCTATTTATAGAAATTTTACTAGGGTTATACCCAGATCTATATAGAGATAGCTATTAGCTATATAGTAAATAATCTTAGCCCCTTTATCTAGAAATATATAGATAAATATAATACCTATAATAGAAATAAATCTAGCTACTAATATCTACTAAGTGATTTAATACTTATATAATTACCCCTAATATCTTTCTATATTATAGTAATAGAATTTATTACTAATCTACCTTTAGTCCCCTTAACTAATAAACTATAGTATAACCTAGCCTAATTATATTTTAATACCCTTATAATAATAATATATAAATATTTAAAGATATATTTACTAATCCCTAGTAACTCTAAATATATTACTAAGGACTAGGCTTAAGCCTTTTATTAGATATTACTAAGAAATAACTAGAATATCCTTAAATAAATTATTTTAAATAAAGATTAGAAATTTACCTTAGAACTATAGATTAAATTATAAAAATACCTAGGTATAAAACTAATATTTTTTATTATATATTACCTATAAATAAATAATCTATTTAAAAAATATAATTAGATAGTAAAAGTAGTATTATATTATTTTATAATATACTATCTAATTACTTTCTAGGTAAAGGTATTAATATTCTTATAATTTAGCTTTAAAAATTCTTACTTAGATATTATTAAAATATCCCCTAATAAAATAATAATTAGTTAAAGAATAGATAATAGGCTAAGATATATTAGAGCTACTAATAATCTATTAAGGTATAAAAGTAATTTATATCCCCCTAAAAAAAGGGATAGCTTAATAAGGTAATAATAATAAGGAGTATATTAAACCTTTAGACTTTTAAATCCTATAATATAATTACTCTTATACTTATAATTACCTTAGAAGTCTAAGGGTAATATAAAATAAAAACTATAAAGCTTTTTTTAATAGAAATAAAATATAATAAAAAAATAGCTAATAGCTAGAATTAGTATATTTTAATATACCTATAAGTATACCTATAAATAATATTAGTTAAAATATTTATATTTTAATATTGCCTTATCTATAAAGGTAATATCCCTCCTAAATCCAACTTTTTATATAAATATATATATTAAGAGATCTAGGCTACTAATATCTAGCCTAAGAGGTCTAATAATAAATTTATTAATAAAATAAAAGATAAACTATACCTAAGTAATAATCTAGCTACTAGGACTAAAATTAAGCTTATTTTATAGGAGCTTAAGTTATTCTAAAGAAAGGATCTTAATTATAATAATATTAATTTTATTAAATAATAATAAAAGCTAATAAAGCTAATATTAAAGTATTTTAATATATAATTTAGAATTAGCCTAAGTTCTTATAAAGAGAGGTTTTTAGAGAATTTAAAAATATATAAAAGTTAGCTTAATAATATAAAATAATATATAAGGAAATAGAGATCCTAGAATCTATAAATTACTATAGGATTATAATATAATAAAAATATAATAAGCTATTAATAATCTATTTAATTAGTAAATACTTTATAATTAAGCTTACCTTTCTATTATTTAGTTATAAGTAGCTATAAAGAAAAGATATAATAAGAAATATTACTTAATAAAATTTAAGGTAAAAGACTAGGTTTAGCTAGAATTAACTAATAATAAATACTTTATTATAAATAATTAAATTCCTAAATTTAAAGAAAAGTATATAAATTTATATTAAGTATTAGAAAAAATAGGCTATTTAGTATATAAGTTAGAAATAAAGGATAATATAAATATCTATTTAGTTATCTTTATAGCTTATTTTTTCTAAGCTACTCCCTTAGAATACTATCTAAGCCTAGTTAATATAAAGGAAATATAATTAAGACAATAAAAGGATAAATACTAATACTAGGAGCTAGATAGAACACTAGATTATTATATAATTAAAAGAAAAGGCTATAAAATATATAAATATACTATTATATAGAAAGAATATTCTAATAATTTTAATATTTAGATTAATTAGAAAGTAATTAATACTATTAAAAGTATTATAAAGTTTTATAAAAAACTCTATAAATATAAAAAACTAATAAATTAATTAAAATAAAATAATAAAGGATTATTATTATCTCCCTAAGTTAGGGAGAAAAGATCTAATATTTAGCCTAATAATAAGAAAAATATCTTTATAATAATTAATAAATTAGTAAAAAGGGGCAAGGAATAGCTAAGAAAGGAACCCTAACTAGTAAATAAATACTTAATAAAATAAAATAAAACTAATAGAGAAGCTCTAAATTATAAGGAAAGATTAGGAGGACTAATCCTAAATAGGAGGGTTACCTACTAAATAAGGTAATAATAAAACTAATAAAAGGAATAAGGGGCATTAAATATTATCCCTAGGATAGCCTTATTACCTATATATAAGGAAATAATATCTTATTATATATTTCCTTTTAATTTTACTATTCTATAAAAAACTATAAAAGGAAAAATATTACTAATAAACTATACCTTTTAACTAATCTTTTATTATTAATTAATAAAATAAATACTAATTATATTACCTAAGATATAGCTTAAGCTATATTTATTAAAATATATATCTAAATTCTAAAGAGAAAAGGTATATTATTATAAAGGAAAATCTAGGCTATATTAGGGTATTATCTAGGCACTATAATAGCCCTAGCTTTAGAAATATTAGGATAACTAAGCTAAGCTAATATTAGGTAAATATAATTATATATCCTAACTAATTACCTTAAGAGCCTAAGTAAATAATAATATTTTACTTACTTTTTACTTTATAAGAACTAATCTTAGCTATTAATATTATTTTCCTTATAATCCTTTTAATTATATTTAACTTAGGACTATTTTATATTTTTCCCTTTTTTAATAAGTACCTATCTAAGGATTTTAGTTATTATATTATTTTTTATAAACTATTAAAATTATATTAATAAAAGCTTAATTTTTTTAGATATTAATAAATTTTAGAATTTTAGAGTAATAAAAATAATATTCTTATTAATAAAAAAAGTAAATACTTTTTATATTAAATATATAACTTTCTAGCTTTATATTAATTATACTAAAAATATATAAAAAATATTAAATTTAATTCTATAGATAGTTATATTAATAAGGAACACTAGATCTACTATTACTATATACCTAATAATCTATATTTATTAATTAGCTAATCTATATATTATTTTACTACTGAGAATACCCTTTTTATACTCTAAATTACTTTTTAGTAAAATAATTATATCTTTTTTACCTTATATCTAATATAAAAATAAGATCTTAATATTAAAATAGCCTTATTTATTAAAGAAATTAATACTTTTTTTAATAAAGATAATATTATTACTATAATTTTATATAATATAATTATTAATATATCTATTTATAATTAACTTAGAAAATATATTTTTATCTTTTAATATACTTATTATTCTATTATTATTAAATCTATATCCTTAATTAGCTAATAATATATATATTTTAAGATTTATAAAGATCTAATAAAGAAAGACCTTTTATTAGCCCTTTACTATATAAATAATAAAAGATAATTAGATCCTATTAATCTAGCTAGAATTATTATTAATATAGTAAAATTACTTAGTATTTTAATTAAATCCCTTTAAAAGCTTTATAAAAGTACTTAGGAAAATTTCCTATATACTTAGGAAAATATAATAATAATTTATAATATTATAAGTAGATTTACTTAAGCTAAGAAATTCCTAGATTAGATTTATATTTAATATCTAAAGAATAAAGATATTTAAGATATTATAGGCTTAGCTTTATAAGGTATTATACTTATTACTCCTTAATAAGAAGTAAATAATACTTTTATTCTATTTTATTTAAGTTTAATTTTATTTATATTAGCTTAAGCCCTAGAGAATTTGCTCTTTATTATAGCTATTATTAGAAAGTATAAGATAGATAGTATTTTTATGCTTATACCTAAATATACTATTATAATATTACTAAGGGTCTAAGAAGTTTTTATTATAGATATTAGAGTATATTTTATAGTTATTAATTATACTATAAAAACTAAAGAAAATAGGTTTTAATATATTGAAATAGTAATTATTTATAATAAATATATTATCTTAAATAATAAGAAATATATAAGCTTTATTATATATTTTTATATTTAATATTAAAAAAATATTTACTTAAATATCTTCTTTTTATATATTTTATAGCTTATTAGTATTAATTAGTTAATAGTTTTATACTTTAATTATAATATTTATATTCCTAATAAAGAAGATAATTATATAATTAACTTAGTTAACTTTCTATAAATATACCTTAATATACTAAGCTAATACCCTAGGGCTCTTTCTCTATACTAAAATAGCTACCTTTAATATCTATAGCTAGGCTAATATATAATTAGTAAAATAATCTATTAAATAATTTCTTACTTACCCTAGTAATAGAGAATATACTTTATAATCTATTACTTTATAGAGTATTATTAGCTTATAAGTAAGTACTTACTAAGCTATTTATTTTATAAGTAAATAACTTACTATCCTTATAAACAATAAACTAAGCACCCTAGAGTAGAGTAATATTAATAGAAATATTATACTAGCTATAGAAGCTCCCTCTCCTCTAATCTAATTACTAATTACTCCTAGCAAGCTACCTTTAAGTTTTACTTTATTAGGAGAAAATCTTACTAATTAAATATAATTATTATAATTAATAATATAATAATTAGTAATCTAATCTTACTCTAAAGAGTATTAATAAAATATAAATTCTTATTTTTTTTATTAGTAATTTATTATTATTATAATTATTTATATTTTTATAATTTTTTTTTTATATTAATTATATATAAATATTATTCTTATTTCTAGTATTTATATATTATCTTAATTTTATTAGTATACTAAGTATATTCTAATAATCTTTATTTCCTACTTATTATTTTTACTTTTAGAATTATATTTAACTTTCTTTAGTAGCTCTTATTCCTAAGGCTATAAATAGCCTTATAATTATTCTATTAATAGCTCTTACCTTTAAGTATAGCTTAATACTAAACTAAAGATTAATCTATTACTATTACTTAATATATACCCTTTATATAAAAAGGGCTAGCCCTAGCTTACTCCTTAATATATATTAAATAGCCAAAAATAATCCTTAATTTATAGTCTTTCTTCTTCTTATCTATTTATTACTATATATTTATATTATTCTATTCTTAATTACCTTATTCCTCCTTTATTTATAGAAAGTATTATAATATAATTAATATACCTAGTTATAATTATAACCTTAGATCTATATAACCTAGTATAAGCTATAATTTTACCTAATAACCCTATAGCCCTAGAAATCCCAATTCTAACTAAATCCCTAATAATAATTAACCTTATTATAACTAGCTAAAGGATTACCTATATAAGCAATAATAAGAATATTATTATTTTTTTATTATAGGGATTTTATTATAAATAAAGGCTAGTATTACTTACTATAGAGAATTAGAGATTATATAAATCTATTAATAAAATAAAAATAGACCTTATATTAGTACTAATTAAAACTAAGTAAAATATAGAATCTACTTTCCTTATTATAACTAAAGGTATATATATATATTACCTTTTCCCTAATATATCTTCTTAGAATAAGCTAAGATAAAATTATAAAAAAATAAATACTTTCTATTAAAGGGATAATAAAGTCCTTTAGCTAAAATATTATTATAATTTAATTATAATTTCCCTAGGAAATAAAATAAATATTATATTATAAGAACTTTAATTTCCTTATAATTTCCTTTTACTTTCTTTAGTAGAAAGATAAGGGGGAATTAGAATATAATTATAGAAATATAAAAGGAAGGTAAAGGATAGGATAAGAAAAGAGGATAAGTATTAAAAGAAATTAAATATTTAATATATTATTTAATCTCTAGTTTATAAGACTTTATTTAAATTAATTAAGGGTATATAGAGTGCCCTATTATTACCCTTTACTTTAGAGCTTACAAGATTAATTATAATATAAGTATTTTAGTAGATTAGATTACCTTAAATTTAGTAAGAGTATTCTCTTTTTTAATACTATAAATAAGTATAAAAATAGTATATTATAGAAGATTAAGTATAATTAAAAGATTATAAGTAAGAGTATTATTATATATATATAATAGGATAGTAATAGCTAATTATTAGTAAAGATTTTTAATATTAATATTTAAAAGTTAATATTATAAAATATTAATAATAATCTATAAATATATATAATAAAAAAGCTATAAAGGTATTTATAGAATATATATATAAACTTAAAAATTAAGTATAATAAGCTCCTAAGTAATAATAGCTTCTTAGAATTAAAGTTAGGTAAAGTACTTAGTAAGTGCTTACTAGCCCCTTATAAAAGCCTTAATATTATTCCTTATTTAGTACTAAGTATTAAAGGTCTTTTTAAATACTTAAGTAATATATTATTATTATAAATTAATTAAAAAAGTAAGGTTATTCTTATTAGCTAAGAAATTCTAATATTAGATAGTAAAGATAATAAGCTTATTAGGATTCTAGTTAGAATATTAATAGAATATTTATAAGATATAATAAGATTATTTATAGTATTATAAGATTAGCTAGATATTTTATAATATATATAATAATTATTATAAGAACTAGTAATATAAATTAGGGTAGGATTATTATATTTCTATAAAATATAGTAAAAGTAAAAAAGCTTATTATTTTATTAGCTAATTATATATTTATTATTAAAATAAAAATAATATATTAAAATAGCTAGAATATAAGAAAGAGTAAATATTACTAAAAGCAAGAAATATTATTATATATAATATCTAAAAAAAGAATAATAAATACTTAGAGAATACTTAATAAAATATATTCTAATTATATTATAATAGGATATAATATAAATAGGGCCTAAAATAAATATATATATATTATAATAATATAATATAGAATTTATATAAAGATTCTATTAGATAATAAAGCTTATTAGACCTAAAGATACTATAAATACTTAGAGACTAAGTATCTAAAAAGGGGAATAATTATAAGAAAATAGAAGCTTAAGCTTCTTATCTAATCTTATTTATTATTTTTAATAAATAATAAAATAAGAAAATAAAGGAGCTTATAATAAATACTTAATAAGTGCTTATTAAGTAAAAGTCTTTATCTAATATATATTATTGGAATTATCTATCTATATACACTCTAATTATACAATCCATAT
Source organism: Calonectria pseudonaviculata (assembly GCA_004380915.1). NCBI lineage: Eukaryota > Fungi > Ascomycota > Sordariomycetes > Hypocreales > Nectriaceae > Calonectria > Calonectria pseudonaviculata. Next base: position 656,251 of record PGGA01000013.1, read on the forward strand.
AAAATACTAATTGTATTTGCTCCTAGAATTGCCTGGTTAAGCCTCCTGCTTATATTTTAACTAAATATAAATAGTTCTTATTACTATAAATAATTAGTTAACTTATAGTATTAAGGTATAAAAGTAATTTATATCCCCTTAAGGAGAGGGATAGCTTAATAAGATAATAATACTAAGAAGTATATTAAATCTTTAGACTTTTAAACTCTATAGTATAATTATTCTTATACTGATAAGTACCTTAAAAGCCTAAGAATATTATAAAATAAAAACTCTAAATTAATATTAAAATATTTTAATATATAATTTAAAATTAGCTTAAGTTTTTATAAAAAGAGGTTTTTAGAGAATTTATAATTACTTGTTAGCTTATATAGGGCTATGCCCCAGGCGATCTAACTTAGTAAGCTAAGTTGGTCATAAAATTATAAGATAGCTATAAAATTATAAGATATCTTATTACCCTGCCCTATCTTTATTCCTATATAATTTATATATAAACTAAGATCCTAAATATTAGGATAGAGCCAACCTATATTTATTTTTATTATTATATCCTTAGAAGCTAATCTAAAGGCAGTAAGAGAGGTATTATAATTATAAGTATATTTTTCTAATACTTATATATATAAGAAGGGATTAAAAGTATCTCTTATAGTATAGTAAGCTACTGCCCAGTATAAGGGCATATTATATATAATAGTCTCTAAGCTTATTAAGAAGCTTAAGAATAATAATAAGAAACCTGGGCTATTGGCTGGTTAACTAAGGCAATTGATAGATAAAGAAAATAAGGCTATTATCTCCTTTATTATTTGGATATAAAGGTTTAGATTTTTAGCTTCTAAGCTAGAAATTAAAGATATTATTAATACCCTTCTATATAATAAAGACCTAGAAATATAGCCTATTAGCAAAATATAGTATTCTTGCTTTTATAATAATTATCCTAAGCTTTAAAAGATAATCCTAAGAGCTATTAATAAATTGTATAAGTCTTAGGAAATTGGTAATATTAAGGATATTAAAAAGTTCTTTAAATAGCTTACTAAGGCTATTAGGAACTATAGAATTAATACCTTTAAGTATTAGAATATAGACTAATATGGTATTAGAATTATAATGCTTAGAGAGAAGGTATAATACCTTATTATATATACTAAGCAATAGACTTATGCCTAGGTCCTTAATCTTTCTAATTGTAAATCTTATATTATTATTAGTATAGATAGTGCTACAGGGGATATAATTTTGGCCTAGGTTATATTTAAAGTATTTCTAATATTAAACTAGGTATATATTAATATTAATCCTAAGATATACTTTATAATATTAAAAATAGTCTTTTTAAATAGTAAGATTATTCTTAAGTAGGTATAATACTTTAATAGGTATTTATAGGGTAGATTAGTAATAGTAAAGTATAGAGGAGTCTCTTTAGAGGAGTAGTTTAATTATAATAAGTTTTTTTAAGATCTTATTTAATAGTATATTTAATATAATATATTATTAATTTCTTATGCTATAGATAATAGGATTTATTGCCTTCTTATTTTAGATAGTTTTACTGGTTATAGCCTTTTTATATTCTATAAATATTATATTAAATTTAATATTATTTTAGCTCTTTTATTATTTTATTTAATATATATATTATAATCTATAGATATTAGTATCTTTTAATCTTTAAAAAATATATACTAAAAGGCAATCTACTATATAATATAGAGAGGTAATATTATCTTTATATATTTTAACTTTATAAAAAGTTTTTAAGTAATTTAAATAATATATCCTTTAATATAGAAATATATAATAATAAAGTAATAGAAATTCTTTAATAAAGGCTTTAAAAATAAGAATATTATCTTAGCCTTTAAAAAGACTAATATTTTCCCTTTTATTACTAAGCCTATAATATAATATTTTCTTTATAAATAAATAAAGGAAAAGTAAATAGTTTACTTTACTTATGTTTTTCTTTTGCTATTAGAAATATACTTCTAATATACCTCTAATATAGCAAAGTATATATAAGAGAAATATAATAAAATTTTTAGCTTTCTAATTATATAGGAGTTTAAGTAAGTATAGAATATTATTATAAAGGTATTACTTCTTTAGACTATAGTTAATACCTATATAAATAACTAGTATATATATATTAAGAAGTACTATTATAAAAAGAAAAGGGGGAAAAGAGATAAATTAATAGGAGATTTCTTTTATAATATTAATCTCTAAGAACTTTATAATTAGTAGGAAGAGTAAATTGCTAAGATTTATAAGAAGGAATATAAAGTATAAATTTATTTTATATAATTAATATTATTATAGAAAATAAAAAGAATAAAAGAAGAATAGTAAAATAATAAAGAAATTATTATTAATAGTAATAAAAAGAAGTTAATATTTAAAAAATAGCTCTAATATATAGGGAAGAATAAGGAATATTTATCTATAGATATATAATAGTTATAAATAATTTAATTATTTAATAAATAGATTAATAGCTTTATAATAAATATAGATTTACTTTTTAAGGTTAAAAAATTAATTTCTTAGGCAAAATATACCCTAAAGCCCCTTAATATAATAGATTAGACTACCTTGCCTAATAGTAATAATACTATAACCTTTAATCTTACCTAACCACTTACTAATAATAAGGGCAATAAAGCCAATAAAAATAAGGAAGAAAAAGACCTCCTATTAATCAAGTTACCTTAAATTCATAGGAAGAAAAAGATCCTATAATAGCAATAATTATTACTACTAATTACACTATTAAGCAGCTTTAGCCTTTCCTTATTACTACCCCTAGAATATGCCTTAATACTATACCTTTTACAGTTACTATAGTATATTATAAGCTATAAGAAAATCAAAGAGATTATTAGAAAAGGAAAAGCTATATAATAGGCTAAGTTATATAATTTATAGAATATTATACCAGTATAAATTATATAGGGAACTATCTTAAAGGTAGCAATATATAGGGGCTTAGGCAGCAGCTTCTACTTTAAAATAATAGCTTATATATATTTAGCCTAATCTAATATTTTTAAAAAGCTTTAAATTTTACTTATTTATACCTTAATAAGAATTATAAATAATATAATAATAACAAAAGATAGAATTACCTATAAAACACAGCAAAATTCAGCCTCTGCTAATATCTTATAATTTTATAGCTATCTTATAATTTTATGACTAACTTAGCTTACTAAGTTAGATCGCCTGGGGCATAGCCTCACATGAGCTAACGAGTATATAATAATTAGCTTAATAATATAAAATAATATATAAGGAAATAGAGATTCTAAAGTCTATAAATTACTATAGGATTATAATATAATAAAAATATAGTAATGTGGTGCAGTGGTTAGCGCGCTGTGTTTTTCATAGAGACCGGGGTTCGATTCCCTGCACCAGCCCCTGGCCCAGGGAAATAGGTAAAAAAGGATTATTATAACTAGTTATTTTTCCCCACTAGGGTTTTATAGGCAATAATTATAACTAGAATAATTATGATAAAAGCTCTTACTGCTCCTTATAAAATCTAACTAAATGCTAAATAAGAAAGTATCCTATTTTATATAGGTTAAGTTGAGCAATTAAAAAAGGGTTTTTTTTAAAAAAAAAATAAAAAAAATTTTATTTAATAATAAAAATATAATAAGATTTCTTATTTAATATTATTTATAATATTATATTAATCGTAAGTTAATTAATCAGCTTAAAAAGCCTTTTATTATTTAGCTTACTAGTAACTAGCAATGCTGGGCTATTAAGCAGGGCTTACCTTCTTATTTACTTGTTTTAACTTGAAATTTGAAATGCAAAATAAATCGACTCCAGCGCGCTGCCTTCAGTAGCCGTTTTCATCGTGGCGGTATTAGTCTGACGCCAAGGATTGGCTATGATGCGACGGTGACAAGGCACCCCTCAACGTATTGCCGGAATTGGGCCAATTAAACGCCCGCTTGATCACACCTCGGCGTAGTTGAAACACTCTCGGTTTTTGTTTATGCATACATAAGGAATTTGGTTCGCAAAAGTTTCCGCAATTAAACTACTGGATCTGGCTAGTTGCAGGAGACTAAATTTGATGATCACATTTGTGGGTGTGGAACGATTCAGTCTCTTTGATGTTCCGACACCTCCCTTCTAATAACAATGCGGTTTACGTATACATCCTTGTCCAAATGCCCCTCATTCTGGCATCATCGGTTTCAGTCTGTATCATAATCAGCGAGGGTTAGTCCATATCGGCCTAGAGGAGGATGCTATCTACGCTACTGCCAATTCCGCGCTTTACCATTGGTGCTGGTTAGTGTTCCGGGTCTATTTTTGAATCAAAGTGACAGCCCAATAAGAACCTCAATTCGAGTGCTTAGGCTTAGGCTGACATGGCCTAACAGCCCCTTCCAATCAATGTTCCTGTGGTATTTTAATCTTGCCTGTAACCGCTCTTTTCCTGTGGCTGTCTGAGTTGGTCGACAAGGATGTAAGCCAATGATTTATCACATCTCTGTTCCATCGATCATGACCAGCCAGTCGGTCTTGATCTCCGTGTTAGACTGGAGTAATTCCATATACTCTCCCAAACCGCCAGCTCCCAACTTGGTGAAACGGGTTGTACAGATCGATGGCTCCTTGGGCACCGTCGATGAATTTGACAAGGGTAGCAAAACCCATGTTACACTCCCAATCCATTGAGTTGACACGGTATCCAGCCCACTTGGGATCGGAATTGAGCTGTCCGTTGACCGAATTCCCTTTTAATAAAGCTCCCGCACCCACCCCTTTTCCACATCCTGTTCATACCAAAAACCAACCATGCCAAATCTAAACGACTATTCTGTCGGCTGGATATGCACCATCCAGCATGAGTACAATGCCGCGCAGCTGATGCTGGATAGCATCCACGAAATATCCGAAGAGACCGCCCTCGAGGGCACAAGCTATAATACCTGGGGTAGAATCGGCGCGCATAATGTGGTTATCACTATGATGACTGGCGATGGCTTGTCATCTACTACACATGCTGCAGGACGGCTGATGCAAAAATGTTCGAGTATCAGACTAGTTCTGCTGGTGGGCCTCGGTAGTAGAGTCACAAACAGGCGACATAACATTAATCTTGGGGATATAGTGGTTGGCAGTGCTCTGGTCCAATATACCAGTGAGGGCGATCTCAAAGGTCCGAAGTCAGCAAACAAGCCACCAGTCAGCCACAAAATCCGTACCGACCTCATCGGATTCGACTCCAGATTAGGAGGAGAGTGTATACGCGAGACTATTGGCAGTCTTCGCATGAAGAACTCCATGTTGCAATCGTTACTAAATCGCTCAAATGTAAGCAATGATAATATCCATTTCCTCGGGTGCATCCATCTACTAAGGCGACAAGGATTCCGAAATGGTTTGTGCTGATTCCATTCAATCACAATCCAATCTGACTTTAAGTCACCATCCTAAAATCCACCATGGCATTGTGGCGTCTGGAAGCGAGCCGGTCAGCAATGGCCAGGTGCTTGACGATATTACACATAAGAATGAGATTCTTTGTGTTACAGCTCAACCACAATGGGTACCAGACAATGTTCAATGTGCCGTTATTCGTGGTATAAACGAGTTGGTAGATTCCAGCAAGAATAAGACTCTTGATCAGGATACAGCAATAGCCACAGCTGCATACACAAAAAATCTCCTGCTATTGCAAAGTGTCTTCTATCAAGCAACTGTATCTATACCAGGACCATTAGACACAGTCAGCAAGATTCATTTTGGTGGGTTCTAGTTGTTGTACGCATTTTATCCATGAATATTAACTATGTCATTAGATGGCATCTTGAGCTCTGGGCATCTAAAACTTGATCATGTCCAAAAACCTCGCCGCTTCTTTCGGGTAGGTAGAGTCTTTGCCATGCTTTGGACGGAGCCGAGTTTAGATCGCCGAGAACAACTGATTCCTTCTTCTGGGCCTATAAAGAATCATATCTACTCAGAGCTCCGTCGATTCATCGTGATTCGCCAAAGCTACCGTGCCTCAATCTGCATTCCTATCCATACGTATGGCGGTAAGGGGGTACAGAAAAGTGATATTAGAATTGAAGACCATGCGAGACTCTACCAATGGGGATATAAAACTCTGCCCACAGAAAAGAATATACCACTACGTGATCCAATAGGCATTGTTATTGAAGCTAGTGGAGAAATGGGACGATTGCACCCGGTATCATTGGTGAATTTTGGTAAAGTTTATACAATTGAGCATGGGGCCCGAGTTGTGAATATTGGCTATGTTCATAAAGCCAACAGCCAGAGGCTAGATCTCAATTGGAAAATTCCGAGTCCCAATGGAGCTAGAGTATCTGAAATGATGATTGAAGAGGGCGGGATGAGTTCAACTCCAGTTGAAAGGGAGATTGAGACCCAAAGAGAATGTCAAGATAAGGCAGCTCCAGGACAGCAACAGGTCGAGAATGAGGAGAATACGATGGAGTGGGAACTCCTCGAGGGCATCGGCGACAAAAAAGCTGGTCCCACACAACAGCCGTGTGGTCAAGAATACGCCGCTTTGCCCGTAGCCGAAAGGGGAATGAAGAGGCCGAGATTTGAGGTCGACTCAAAAGGCGGAGTCCACAAGAAATATTTACGAGATTGTCCGCCAGAGGGTGGTATGGTAAAAATGGAGGAAAGTTCAGCATCCACCCATGAATTGACGAGCCTTGAGAGCGACATTCCCATAGTTGCCCTAGCAAACACGCAAATTCGGGGTGGACCGAAGGCACAGAACCATCATGTAGGCCTAGACGACGGTGACGATGATGAAAGTGTCAAGGATGGCGAGGTCAAGGGCGTCAGTGTGGAGAAAGGCGGCAATCGCTCTCTTGGCTGGGCCTGCCCTTTCTTCCGGCTGGATACTGCCCATTATTTCAATTGTGGGCTCACCAGGATGAAGACATTCTCACACGTCATACAGCACCTAAAGCTATCCCACATGGAGAATAAAAAGGGTCACCAGTGTTTTCAATGTTTTTCCGTATTTGAGAAGAAGACGACACTGGATGGTCATATTTCCAACTGCAAAAGACAGTTGCCTCGAGAGTTTTTCTATCAATGGGAATTTGAGAGTCTTCGAAGGAAACTCCTTCTTTCGAGACAAGAATTGGAGGCAAACATGGCAGGGACCATACCTCCTGATTTGAGCGACTCGGAGGTCAAGTGGACATATATCTGGCGCACCCATTTCAACGCAGATGGCCCTGGACAAATTTTCCTAAATGATATTGTCTTTGAGCTGGCGGAATTTCTTCGACGTCGAAATCAGACGGCACTACAAAAAGCCGTGTCCGCCGGCAATGCAGAATTTCACACAATATCTCAAACGGCATATGAATGTACCTCGCTAGCCCGCATCTACTGGCTCGATCACCCCTGTGATCCACGAGTTGTCCCCGGCAGCGAATACAATTGCTCGTCTGCAGGTTCTCGCAGCCGACCGAAGGCATCTTTACAGTCACGTCGGCCGATCAGCATCGATGATGACTAGACCGAGACGTTAGTCTGATCCAGCGGCCATTTACATGCAAAAACAGAGATCCGTTCCAGCCGAATCCCGAAAGACCCTTCCTGGGCTGGGGATTACGGTAAATCCGTCGCCTAAAGGCCGATTCTTTGGCTGAGGCCTCGTCCAGGTATCAAGGTATAAAAGTGATTTGTGTCCCCCCGAGGAGAGGGACGGCTCAACAAGGTAGCAACACCATGGAGCATGCGGTGGTTTAGTAATTATATTAGCTTCCATTGACTTAAACAGTAGTAGCAACAAGGTTCCTGAACCCACCGAGGTATTAGTCCAGGTATTATACTCACTGTTAAACGCTGGGTAGGAGCCTTTGTTGTTTCTTAAGCAAAGTTGTTAAAGATGGTGAACATGTGAGTGAGCACCTTCCAGATTTGCTTCTTCTAATGGGAGGCCTATAGTAGTGACATAAGCAAAACCTTAGAATTCCCAGCAGCAATTGGTCCTTTTTGCTGCTCCTTCGCTGGCCTGCCGTTTTAGGCTGTGGGCGGGCCGGAGGTTTTGCCGAAGCCTACCACCGGAGGCAAAAGCTGCTCTACGGGCCCTTCCCGGAGTGACGCCCCCGCGGAGGGGGAAAAAGTAAGAAGAAAAGAGCAAGATCAAAGGAAGGGCATCTTCGAGCATAGCGAGGTCGCCCCGGAGGGAAATCCCGCCTCCATCATCTTGTAAATCGCTCGCGAGTCGGTCGGTCTGGGACACGGTAATGGGACGATCAGTCGTTGTCATGACGAGTACGTTGACGAGACTATTAATAAGACGGACATGGAAGACCTCGAACATATTTCGCATCGCTAAACGTTTCAGTTCGGCACCTACTCAAGATGCAGGCCGTTTAGAACGTGTCGTGGTCTTACTCACGCACGACCTTGGCTCTCCATAAAATCGCGTTTGCATGAATAAACCTTTATTCACTGTGAATCAAGACCCCTGACAAGAGGGGGGAAAGTTGATCGTATCGTCACCATAGTCTTTGTTGCGGTCGGTTGCCATTTGCGAGGTGAGGATGCACTGTTTGAGAATTTGGAGCGGAGGAGTTGGCCGAGAAGAAATCTGATTCGGGATTGGGAATGGTGCCATTTATTGCACGCACGTTGCTTACACATTTCGTCGAGAAGACGTGTTTTTTGATATCGGCTCCCTTCGGCTCTCCTCGGACTGGTTTTCGGTGCTGACGGCTTAGATGCAGCTGTTGAGCACACTGCTAATACACGTCGAGGCCACGGGCTGGTGGCATGCGGCCATCCTGCCACACCCCTCTCGCCCGATACGATGACCGCTATTCAGGCCACATGTAGCCAAGGTCTACAGCCGACCTGCAAGATGCCTGGCTGGCAGCAGGATCTGTGTCGGTATGATTTACACTGCGTGAAAAAGTTGATGACACTCCTGGTAGAGAGACATGGCTGTTTATTTCCCAGCTGGAGTGCATAATCCCGGACTCATTTCCCCTTTAGGGCCAGATAGATTTGAAAGTCCAATTTTCATATTTGCCTCTTTACCTTGAGTTTATCCTCTTGAAATAAGCGCTGCAAAGTGGTAGCTTGATCTTGGTTGTATGGTTGACCCTAAATCTGAAGCGGATGCGTCTGCACAAAATCTAGGCTACGCTCGAATACTAGGTTATGTTGGAATCAGGCAATTGCCTGTGCTATGCCTTGCGCCCTACGCCATACACACTACTCCCTGCGTCCCACCGCCCACCTTGAGAGGACTTGGAAAGCTACTAGGGGCGCCAAGGATGGGGAGGCTTGTAGCAAGGGCCAGGTGGCCTAGGCATGATTGCAGTGATTTCTCTAGTCCAAATCGAATTCTGCCTCAATTTTATTTGAGTGATACGAGAACTAATCTCGAGGTCCGAAGGTTGACAATTGAAAGTTGAATTGGTCAAAGGAACTGTCCAGTGGGCAGGCTAAACCTAAAAATAGGCAAACCCTGACTGGGATCATTTCCATCCAGCCATTAGCGGATCTTTATTAATCCGGCCATTATTCCTACCCTATAGCAACCGTAATAATTTTACTAAATGCCTACTTAGAAATATTAACCGTGGTAAGGACGATACTGTGTGCAAATATATACTGGATGCTATGGCTTTACAGAATAGCTTTAAAATAAATCCTAGTCACACAATCAGCCGACCTTCTCTAGCTTAAACAGGCCCCGTTCGGTAGGATAAGCTGAGCCCTCCATGGAATAGCAATCGGTTGACTATATTGTATTGGACAAACATTTATGCTAATTTTCGATCTCTCTACTAAGGAAGTAGGGGTGGCCGAAGCATTGATCTCCCTTGCCTTGAAGCTAAATGATATTATCGAGTTTTAAACCATGCTATCGAGATATTTCCTTAAGATTGTCGGCTACAAGAAGCCCAGGCTGAACATTGTAGTTTTACTTTTCAACGCTTTGGGGTCACTAGATTATGAGAAAACGTAATTGTTTTTTGAACAGAGTAGGGCTTTCTTACACTTATGTTACTAACGGGAGACGCGATTTGATTAAAAAAGTTTATACCATTATATTTATATACGCAATTGCATCAACCAAAGACACAAGCTTCTCTATACATTTTGAGATAGTTTCGTTTTAGCACGTACTGAATCAATCCAAATGTAATCAAGGTACTTCATATCTCTCGTGACTGCTTTGATCAGAGTACTCACTTTGAATTAGAACGATGGCTCCCCCAACCGGTAATTCTGATCTTAAAATTGGCAAACGTTTTAGTAGGAACTGTGCCTATTGCTCATAGATGGGATTGTGAAGATGATCTTCAGGTAGCGAGTTCCATCCCTTAACCTCATGCACCTCACCGTTGTCATCCACACCGAATTTGTACCAAGAAATATCATTTTTTGATACTCGGGCGAATCTCCAAGCCATGCATTCAAGTGCTGCAAAGACTAACAATCCTCCAATTGTTGATCCAGATGTGATTCTGACAATGGCCTGCAGTGGACCGGCCACTATTGGACATCGATGCATTGCCAGTGTCTTTAAATGTTTTATTGTCACTGTGTAGTATTGTATGATTCCCATCGTTTTCTATCGTAATATTAAACCATATTGTAGCACCCCATGCATTATTAGCCTTATTCTTTAGCTTGTTGTATACTCAGAAGAAAAATGTGTTATAGTACTCTTTCGAAAGACCAACTTTAACTTCAAGTTGTTCTAGATCGACGGTTCAGTTGTAATTGTTATGGTCCAAGTTACCTGGTTTTTTATTAGTCGCTTCATCGCTTTAGAGTAACCTATATAGCCATTCCCGCCTTCAATCAAGTGTGGATAAACTTTGGTATCTCGGCCTTGGAATATATACAGAAAAAGATTCTCGTAGGATGTGGTCCAATTGACATTAATAGTTTGATATGGCTCATATAAGGGGTTGTTGCTCCAGCTATGAATATACAGGTTGTCGAAAATAGGCGGAGGAGCGACGAACCCGATTTGACACATTGCACCAATAACTAAGACAACAAGAAAAATCAGACAAGTATTCTGGTTCATTATAAACAATACTAGAGGAATATTCCAGGATCAAGGAATTCTATTGATGAGATATATATAGAGAACACGAAAGTCCCAGCGATGACCGGAGGTTTTAAGCACTATAATATCGGTGATGTTACACACTATAAGCGCTCAAGAAAACAATTATACGATTTATAAAGAAATTGGATTCTACTGTTTCACTTTAACGTGCAGGCGCTTACTGAATTTGTACAGCTGAACAATGACTGTATGTTGTAGCCTATAAGATTTGATATTCGAGAAGCCACCTGCATACAGCCACACACTACTAGCAGACCCCACCAGAAGGATTTCGATTGAGCCGATAGGCTAGTCATGGCCTTAATCGTCTTTTTGTTCCTTCCGTGGATACGGGTCAAACTTTCATTTTATTACTGCTGGCAAACCGGGACATTCATGCAGACAAAGGGGGACCAAAGTTTATTAGAGGTAGAGAACCGTTATTTATACCAAATTAATGATTTGATAGATGCTGAACTAGCCATGATACCGTTGACTAGCATGGTGTAGCGTCGAGCTAAGCATGAGGAGAAGGTGTACGCAACCACATTTCAGTTGAAGGCATACCACCATGTGAGCGCTTGGAAAAAGCAATCAACATGATCCTCAACCAACAGTGACACATACTACCATCCAAAATGATAAGCCCAGTCCCAATCTATGTTTTGTCGCATATATACCTATACCATTAAGGGTATACGGGTTTCTCGACAGGCTGTCTCACTGGGGGGGACATTATGACCTTCCTATTGATTTGGACTATCCTGCCGCCGCAGTGGCTGTATTGGTTTCAGACGCCGGAGGTAAGGACCATCTTAGCCACCAGGCAGGACGCGTCTGGACTGCACTTGTCGGTCCGCGTGGCGATGAGATGGGCGAGCCAAGGCCCAAAACGCTAGGCTGCAGATGTAATTGCAAGTGAATTCTACCATTGGCTTTATGCACTGAGCCCCTACGCCCCAGTTTGTCAAGACGTCTCGGAAATATATCAGCTCTTCCTGGGTATATGTGCCGTAGTTGAGCCTGTCGACTTGTCCATGCAGCGTGACGTGCCTGACAACGGCGTTAAGAATGCCGTCTCGGAACTTTAGCGGGGTATTGACAAGAATTTGTATCAATCCAAGGGCAAATTTGGGCAACCAGTTTCAGCCTTCTGGCTTGCAATTTCCCAACTCCAAAATGCTGGGCATTGGTATCCCTCATACAATAGTCCACAAACCCCGATTTTAGCAATAACCAATATGTAAATTCAACGAAGTGGCTTTACTACCCGTTGGCATTGTGGGGCTTGACCGCCCGCCAACCTCTACGAGGTTAGTCACAAAAATGCAATACGGCCATATTAATCCGATATAATAGACCTAGCCTTATATAAGCTATAAAATTACCTATTTTTTAATTATAAGCTTTTAGACTTCTATCTATAGTTATTTTTTGGTCTAAAAATATATAAATAATAGATTTTAAAAGCTATAAAATAGCTAAAAATAATTATATTAATAAAAACTATAGAAATTATATTTTTTAGGCTTAATTAAGCTACCTAGCTTAAGAGGCCTACTTTTAGTTATTATATTTAACTTTATTAACTATATATTCCTTCTAATCCCCCCTTTACCTATTAATTATATATTTACTTTAGAGCCCTTATAATTCTCTTATAATTATTCTTTCTTAGTATTATAATAAGTAAATATAATATTATAATATTATTATTATTAGTATTATTAAGGAGCTTAAGAGGTAATATAAATAATAATAAGATTATTTTTAGAGGTATTTTTAATATAGGAATTATCTTATCCTTAAGTTCCTTAAGCCTAATAAGCTTTATATTATTATTATTATTATCCTAAAAAGCCTTTATACTTATAAAATAAATCTTATTATTATTATTAGGCTAAGTACTTTAATTTATTATAATAATTAGTTTTAGGGCTTAGGTAGCTTATTTTTAGGCTTTATAAAAAGAAAAAATAGATTTTTAGTTAAGGTAGTTATTATATATCTTTTAATTTGCTTTTAGGGATAAATATTAGTTTTTATTATTACTCTTAATAAGCTATTAATTAAAGGTTAGCTTAGGTAATAATATATATCTTAGAAGTACTTTTATTACTTTTTATATTATTTTAAAGATATTTATTTCCTTTATAATAAGCTTCCTAGTTAATTATAATTATATATATTATTTCTTTTTTATTATTATTTTTAATAAAGCTTAGTATTAAGCTTAAATATTAAGAAGGCTTATATTTATAATAAATTTATTAGTAAGCTTTATATAATAGCTAGACCTTTGCCTTTTATTATAATTTTCTATTTTATTAAGTTAATTTATTATAAATAATTAATATTATTAATATATTATTATAGTTTTTATAATAATTTTATTAATATTATTAATAGTCTTTAAGGTAAATAAGCTTATTATATATTAATATTTCTTATAAATATAATTAATTTATATTTAGGTATCTTTAAAGTAAGTTTTTAATAATAATAATTCTAAAATAGAGAAATAAATAGATTTTTACTATTATTATTATTTAGTAATAATATAATTAATTATAAGTATTATATTAATTAGCTAAATATTAGCTTTTTTAAATCCTAATATAATATTATACCTTTTAAAGCTTATTTTATAGATTATAGCAAAAGTAATAGTAAATTATTAGTAATTAAATATTAGGTTATCTTTTTATATTAATTTTTAAAGCTCTTTTTAATATATATTCTTAAGAGGCTAAAATATATTAATATTAAAAGGCTAAATAAGATATATTAAATATAAAAATAAAATATAAATAATAATATTAAAGTAAATATAATAATAAATAAATTTATATAATAAATAACTAGAAAAGCTATTAATAATAAAAAGGCAATAAATTTTATTTTTTTTATTATAAATAATAGGAGAAGCTTTATATTAAATATTAAGCAATAAGAGATTATAAAGCTACTTATTATAATTAAACTAATCTATAAATAATACCTTCTTTTATTATACTTTAGTAAAGGCTCTCTAGGAATATATATTAAACTTATAAAGCTATTCTAAGGTAATTTATTAGTTACTAAAGCTAATATCTAATTATATAAATTATATACCTAGAATATTATTAATATTACTCTAGAATTTAGTTAGTAATATCTTAAATATTAGCTATAAAAGGATACTATCCCTAATAGTATTTTTTGCTTTTATTTGTATATAGGACTTATAATTAGCTAGGTTAGAGATATTAGGGCAGCTTGCTTATATTATATATATTATAAGAACCTTAATATATTCCCAGAGATAGCTAATTTAAATACTATATTTATCCTTATTTTAATACTCTAAGGGGCTAATATTATAGTTAGAAATAATATTTTAAAGATTAGAAAAGAAGGTATTAATATCTTTTATATTGGATAGCTTAAATAACTTATAGGCCTTATTTATAGCCTTAAGAAAGGTCTTTTAAAGTTCTAGGTAATATTTATAAAAGTAAATATACTATATCTTTAAGAAATAAGGCTTTTTATTGCTTTTTTAATAAATTAGGTCTTTTATAATATCTTTAATTTAGTGTTTTTTAGCTAGAAAGCTAGATCTTTTGAGCTAGATAATATAGATAGTAAGGCTAGTATCTTTATTAGCTAATAAATAACTTAGGTAGCTATAAGGGTATATAGGAATAGTAAAAGTTAAAGAAGAGGCTATAATATATTAAATTATTAATTTGGTTATATTAAATTGAACTACTAGAACCCTATATAAGGGTAGTATTTTGGTAGCTTTTACTATACTTCTTATATTATAAGGTATATTTAGATATTATACTATAAATATATTTTATATTAATTTAGCCTAAGCCTTTTTTAGTATTTTCTTTGCTTTTATAGAATACTTAGAATTTTATTAGATATAAGATATTTTATTATTATATAGATTTTACTTAAAAATATTTTATTTTAGTATATTTTTGTATAAGGTTTAGTAAGGCTAATATATAATCTACTATATTGGATTAATATGGCTGTATTGCATTTTTGTGACTAACCTTGTAGAGGTTGGTGGGCAGTTAAGCCCTATAATGCTAACAGGTAGTAGCCTTAGGGTAAAAAACTATGCGCCCATGGGTACCCAGAGTGGGGTATATAGTGCCTATGGGTATTTGTGAGTAGTTTAATATTTTGCTGGGTACCTATAGATACTTATAAGGAAAAATATATTACTAAGAATAATTTATAAAATAAAAGATATAAATAAGAAAATTAATAGTAAAAAAGATAAGAAATAAACTAAATAAAAGGTATATTATAATTATACCTTAGAGTTAAGAAGAAGTATAATTTATAGCTATTTTAATTATAAATATAAAGTAAAATAATCTATATTAATTAAATATATTAATTAAATATACTAATTATTAGGAAATAAATATTCTAAATATAAATATTAAGTAATTTAAAAAGTAAAAAGCCTAAATATTTATTTATTTTTACCTAATTTCTTAGTAATTAAAGTTTATTAATTCTAGATTTAGTTTTAATATTCTTTTTAATAAATATATTAATTTTAATAATTTATATAAGGATAGATATTTTATTTTTATTTTTATTACTAAAGTAATAGATAGTCTTAGCTTAGTCTATAGTTACTTAAAATTAATTCTTATTAATTTAAGATTTATTATTTTCTTTTTTTAAAGAATAGTTTTAAGATTAATAAAATTAATATAAATTATAATAATTACTTATTTATTACTAAGAATAAAATTATTATTATTATTATTACTATTAAGGCTAATAAAGCTATTCTTACTAAAATCTTTATTATTACTATTACTAATAATATTAGGAGGGCTAAGATCTTTAGTATTACTATAACTATTAGTAGAATCTTTATTATTATTATTATTAGTAATATTAGAAAGGCTAGGATTTTTAGTATTATTATAATTATTACTAAAATCTTTATTATTATTATTACTTTTAATTTTAAGAGAGCTAGATTTTTTAGTATTATCTTTATTAGTATTAGATAGCTAATTATTTATAATAATAATAATAATAATATTATTATTATTAGGGTAATTAAAAATAAATATAATATAAGAAGGAAATAAAGTTTATTATATATTAAATATAATAAGCTAAATATTATAAAAATTATTTAATTTACTATTAACTTAAAAGTAAAAATAATTAAAAATAAAAAAAAGAATCTTTATATCCTTAGGCTATATAATAATATAATAAATATAAATAGCTTTAAGATTAGTAATTATATATAGATTAGTATAAATAATTAATATAAAATAAAGATAGTATATTAGAGAAGACTAAGATAATATATAATTTAGTTATTTCCTAGAGTATTTTAAGGGTATTACTTTAAAAATAAAGATTAATTTTAAATTTCTAAGTAATTTTATAAATTAAATAAATAAAGGGTAGCTTTAGGATAAGAAGCTTAGTAGTTTTCTAGTAATATTAAATTTTATAAAGTAAAATAACTAATTAAAATTAATATAAAAAGATTAGAATAAAAAGAGGAAATATATTATTAGGCTTATATTATTAAACTCTCTTTGTTTTAATAGGTGCTCTTTTAATAGCTTTCTAGATTAATTTAGTGTTTCTTAAGTATATAGAATTAGGTAGACTTTTATTATAAGTATAGTAATATTTAATAGGTATATTAAATGAAAGAATAATTATAAGAAAATAAAGAATATTATATAAAATTCCCTTAAAAAGTTAAGTAGTAAATAAAGAGCTAGAAAAAAAGTAAAAATATATTAAATTATAGTAGATTAATATAATAAGTTAGTATAAAAAAACTATAAGAATAATAAACTAAAAAAGTATAGGGTAAAAGGGATATATATAAATTGTAGAGGTATAGAATAGCCTAAGGGCTATATATATTCTAATTAGCCTAAATACTATATATAGGACTATATTAGAGGGGCTATATAGGTAGTTATAAGGCTTTTTTTACTTTTTATAGGTATTAAGTTTTTTTTTCTCTTTTTATAAGCTTCCTTTAATATAAATCTATTTTATAACTAAAATTATAATATAACTAAAGTATATTATTTATAATAATCTATTATACTAGTAATATATATATTCTAATTTTATTTTTTACTTTAATTTATAATATAATCTAATCTACCTCTTAAAAATAAAAGGAAATTATTATAATAAATATTTTAATAATTATATACTAATTAGTTTATATTAATCTACAAAGAATATCCTTCTAAATTACTATCTAAGAAATAGAAGGCTAATAAGAAACTATTAGTAAACCTATATACTAAGAAGGCTTATAAAAGAGCAAATAACCTTATACCTAAGTAAAAATAAATTAAGAATATAAAAAATAATTTATAAATTACTTAAGATTAAGTAATTAGTAAAATAAAAAAGAATAAAAAGTATTTTTAAGTATTATTTAATAAATAAAAAGTATTTATTAAAAAAGTATAAAATAATATTAAAGTATATTAATATATTGTTATTTTTCTCTTATAATATATATTATATAATAATTAAATTATACAAATAGTCTTTCTATTAAAAGGTATTTAACCTATATTAAGTTATTAATTAAAGTAGCTATTAATAAAAAGCTATCTTATATACTTTTAGATACTAAAAGTCCTAATTAGGAGGATATTAATAATCTAATAAAAGCTAAGCTAGCTTATATAAAGGCTATTACTAATTTTATAAATAATAAGTCTAATATTTCGGAATTTTCTAAATAAGAAATTAAAAAAGCTATTAAAAGCTAATAAGCAAAAAATAAAAAGATATATTTAATTTATATAATTAGTTATTATACTCTAATATTATTAGATAATAATTTAATATAGGATTAAGCAATTTACTAAGATACTCTATATACTTTTTTTTTTTTTAGGTGGTATAGTACAGTGGTTAGCGCGCTGTGTTTTTTATAGAGACTAGGGTTTAATTCCCCGTACTAGCCCCCGGCCCAGGGAATAGGTAAAAGAGTTATTATAACTAGTTATTTTTCCCTACTGGGGTTTTTATAGGCAAATAATTATAACTAGAATAATTGTGATAAAAAGCTCCTATTGCTCCTTGTAAAATAAGTAAAAAATGCTATATAAAAGAGATATTCTATTTATAGGTTAAGTTAAGCAATTAAAAGGGTTTTTTTTTTAAAAAAAATACTTTTTTTAAGTATATTATATAAAATATATACCTTATATAATAAGCTATTTAATACTATTTAAATTATTAATTCTATTGCTTAAGATTAGGCTAAAACTAGGTATAATCTTTTATATATATAGCTCTTATTTAGCTAATAAAAGCTAGTAATAAACCCTTTCTATCTCTCCGAAAGTATATTTTTATTATTAATAAGCTATTTATATAATTTATATTAATTAAAATTAGTTTAAAAATATTAAAATCTCTAAATTAAATTATAATAAAATAATATATAATTATTATATTATAATTAGTATATATCTAATTACCTTTAGTCTATACCCCTTTTCTATTACTAATTATATATTATATAATAATCTTTTATATAAATATAAAACCTTTAAATAGGTTCTAATTATTTATAGTATAGTTTAGAATATCTATAGCTAGAGGGATAAGGTCTCTAAGCTATTAGCTAAATCTACCTAATCTATTTAGGAGAATCTCCTAGGATATCTATTATTATAAAATATAAAGAATTTATTATAATTTAATTTTACTTATAAGACCTTTTAACTTTTTCTTAGTAATAAATAGATTATTTTTAATATTATCTATAGAAAGATTAGTACTTTAGAATATTAAAAGTAAGCTATTATAGTTTTTATAGAATAAGTAGCTAGGTTTAAGTTTAAGGAAATATAATTTAATATTCCTTTTTATTATATTAATCCTTTCATATTAATCTTATAATTCTATATTTTAATTTATTTATATTATTTCTATCTACTATTTAGCTATAATATAATAATCTTTTAAAGAAAAAATCTTATACTTAGATTACTATTAGTATTAAAACCTTTAGAAGATTTATATCCCTAAGTTATATCTACTCTCTAATATATAGTAAGCTACTAGGGTTAGTAATTAATATAATTAGTTAGAATTTAGCTTTAGGTATTGCTGGATTTAAATTAACTTAGTTTATCCCTAACTAAGGTTCCTAATCTTAGTTACTAGCTTAACCGTACTAGTAGTATAGCTAATATACTACCAGCCCCTTATAATTCTATATAATTCCTATCTTTTTACAAAATCTAATTAAAATCCTATATCTTTAAAAATATTCTATATTAACTTTATATTAGCTAGCTATAATATTACTCTTTTTATATATATTATATAAAAATTATATTTATTATAATTATTCTAATTAATCTTTCATTATTTTAAATATAATATTTACTTTTAAATAATACTATTAAAAAGCTCTTAAAAATCTCCCTTAATACTTTAATTACTTATAGCTAAAATCTTATATCCTTATTAGTTTATAATAAAACTTCCTTAAATATATAAATTATAGTAGCCTAAAGTAAAATTAACTTAATAAATAACTATAATTAATAAATATTTTATAAGATAGATACTAGAATAAATTAATAAATACCTAATATATATTTATTTACCTTAATATACTATCTAGCTACTATTACTATTATTTTATTAGTATTTTTAGCTTCCTTATATATTATATTTACTTTTCTATTTATACTTATTTTACCTATAGAGGCTTTTTAATCTCTATATAATATATAATTATAATCCCTAAAATTAATAATAATATAATAAATTAAATAAAATAGCTACTCCTAATATTACTTATATCTCCTATTAAGGACTTTAGAATTTCTTTAAATAAAAATAGTATTATTAATTAGTATAAATAATTAGATTAATTATAATAATAAATTTCCCTTAAGAAAAATTAATATAAGAATTTTATTAGGTTTATTTTAAGATTTTGTTTTTTTTCTAATAAGCAATTCTCTTACCTTTAATTAGTCCCTATAGCTACTATATATAATAATAGTTCTTCCTACTTATATATATCTCTCTATATATTATTATTATATTATTAATAAATATCCCCTTTACCTTACTACTTTAAATTATACTAATATCTATACTAATCCCTTATTTTATACTAATCTATTTTATCCTTTACTTTTTACTATTATCCTATTTTAACTTTAACCCTATTATATCCCTTATATAAGAATACCCTTATCCTATTTTAAAATTTATTATCTTATCTATTTACCTATTATATTAAAAATACCTTTATTATATAATAATAAACTATAATTTAGTACTAAAGAAATATTTACTTATTACTATATAGGGAAAGTATTATATTATTATTATAAATAGCTTTTAATATATTCTATAATAATTATAAAGTATCTATTTAGGACTTATTTAAGTAAAAAGTAATAATTAATAATAGTTTTTTTATTATTATTTATATATACTATTCTTATTTTGTTATATACCCTATATAAAAAGAAACTAGAATATTTACTATAAATTAGTATTTTAAGTTTATAGTATACTTTAAAATAAGTTTTATATTTTAATTTATAGAGACTAAAATAATATAATATATCCTATAAATATTATATTTCTAATTATTCTAATTAGTTATACTAGTTAATTATACTAATAAGTACTAAATTAGAACTCTAAAGTAGTAAAATAAAGCTATTAATTATTTAAATTAATTTTTAGCTAGAAATAATCTTTCTAATAATATTATATTCTATCTTATATTTAAAGAGTATATTAAATTCCTTAATTCAAATATTAAGAACCCTTTTTTACTTATAATTATAAAATATATATTAACTTATATTATATAAACTTTATCTTTTTCTTTTTTTTTTAAAAAAAAACCCTTTTCTAATTACTTAATTTAACCTATTTATATTTAATTAAAATATAAGTAAGAGACTTAACTAGGCAATTCTAGGAGCAGATATAATTAGTATTTAAATAACTATAATATTAGTCTCTTTTTACCCTAATTAATAGAATAATTAACTTTATTTAATATTATAATCTTAATACCCTTTTAATATTAAAGATAGTAAACTTTATTAGATCTAATCTAATATTTAAGATAGCTTTTTATACTAAGATTAATATATTTTAGCTTACTTTTAATATTATTAAAAATAGCTAAATCTAAATTATATTTTAAATATTATATTCTTTATAATTTATTATATTTTTCTACCTTAAAATATATTAATAGTAAACTTTATATTAAATATCTACTTAATCTTATTAAAACCTTAAAATCAAAGCTTAAAAAAATAGGGCTTTTTAGGCTATTTAGAACCTTTATTATTAATTTTAAATTATTTTAAAAGATATAATTTATTAAATTTAAGTTTTATATATTTAAAAAGAATAATTTTAATATTAATAATAAAGGGTTTATTTAAGAAGAGTATAATAAATTTAATATTATTATAAAGAAATTAGATAGAATAGTATTTAAAGAGATAATTAAAATAAAAGAAGCTTTTCTTAGAGAAATTAATAGTAATAAATATAATAAGTAGCTAGAAAGGATAATAAGTATTATAATCTATATTAAAAATTATAATAAAAATAGGTCTAAGAGTAAGTATAAAGGTTGCTAAAAAGTCATAGAAAATTGGTAGTCTAGGCTAGATTTTAAATATTTAGGAAATTAAAAGCATGTTTATTTACAATTAATATAACTTGACCTATATCTATATATATATAAATAGGATATTCTCTTATTTAGCACTTTTAGTTAGAATTTATAAGGAGTAATAAGAGCTTTTTTTTATTATAATTATTCTAGTTATAATTATTGCCTATAAAAACCATAGTAGGGAAAAATAACTAGTTATAATAACCCTTTTACCTATTTCCTAGGCCGGGGGCTAGTACAGGGAATTAAACCCTAGTCTCTGTGAAAAACATAGCGCGCTAACCATTATACTATACCACTAAACTTTATCTTTTATACTAAAGAATCTACCAAAGCTATCTAAAATATCTTTAATAATTAATTCTTAGACTTCTTTAAGCTATTAATTTATAATACTTAGAATTCTTATTTACTTTCTTAATTATAAATAATATCTTTATTAAATATTTTTAGGATTCTTTAATATATCTAAGGACTAAGGTAAATAATATTAAGTTTAATAGATTATTTATTATCTTTAAAAGTATAATCTTTTAAATTAAGTATAATTATTAATAGTTAATAATAGTACTTATTTTAAGCCTAATACTCTCTTTAAAGAGATTATAAATATATCTTATTCTAATAAGCCTAGATATATTATATATATATATTATCTTACTTATATTATAAATCGTACTATTTTAAAGATTCTTAATTTTTAAGGACTATTTTAATATACTTAGAATAATATCTTTAATAATATTAAATATTCCTTCTTTAACTAATTATTAAATTTTAAGAATAATAATATCTCTAAATTAGAATATAATATATCTTTAGAAAATACTAATTTATTTTCTAGTACTATTTTAAAGGTATATTATATTATACTAATTATTATATTAATTTACTAAAACCTTTATAAATTAAATATCTAATAATTAAATTTACCTAAAGCTCTAAAAAATAGGTATATTTTATGGAAATCTAATCTAAAGTATAACTATTATATAAGCTAAGCTTTAAAAAGCCTCTTAAGCTTCTTAGAGATATTTATATATATTAGAACTTAATAGTCCTAATATTTCTTTATATATAATACTTTTAATTATCTATTATAGCTTAATATAAAGATTATCCTAATATAAATTTAATATTATTTTAATAGAATTAGATTTAGATGTTATATTTAATTAATATTAGCTAGATATTCCTTTAGATTATTAATAAAATAAGCTAGGATTTTAATCTTATTTTAGTAAATATATAGCTTTTAATTATAGTTGCTTATTATTATCTTTTAATTATTTAATAAAGTATATATTCTAAATTAAATAATACTAAAAATTAGTTTTTATAGCTAGAAGCTCTTTTATTAGTAGTAATATATAGCTAAAAGAAACTTAAAAAATATATTTAATTATTAATAAAGAATATTTATTTTATTAATCTATTTTTAGTTTTATTATTATTACCTAGTAATCTTACTTTTAATCCTAGATAAGCTAGCTTTATATATATTAATCCTAGGCTTAAATACTCTTTATTTAGAGTTATTTATAAATAAGGATTTATTAAAAAGTATTAAGAAAGTTATTTTATAATAATATATAATAATATTAAAATTATAAATCCTATTCCTTTAATAGAAAGCTAATTAGCTATTTTTCTAAGTTTAAAAAAGGTAATTTTTCTTTTTATATATTAACCTAATATACTAATCTAATATACTAATTACTCTTTAGATCCTAAGAATTTCTTCTTAAAATATAATTATATATAAAGAATTCTTATAAAAATATATATATTACTAAATATTTTATTTTTTAATACTAATTCTAATATTATAGCTTATTATAATAATAAAACCCTTTTTATATTCTAAGCTAGAATAATATAAAAATCCTAATATTATAATATATATTAAATAGCTTAAAATATACTTTATATCTAATTTATAACTATTTCTCTTAAGTATACCTAAAGTATATATATTAATATATTTATTCTTATAATTAATATATATTAAATATTAATATTATTAAAAAATATTTTAATATTTATCTTTATAATTAATAATTATTTTAATAATAAGGCTTTTTTAATTTTAATTAATTAGATATTAAGAATATTCCCTAAAAAGACTTATAAACCTATCTTAATAAACTTAATTTAGCCTTAAAATATTTTATTTTTATACTTAATATTATAATATAGTTTTATTTTATTTTATTTTCTAATATAAATATTAAAATTAATATTAAGATTATATTATTATATAATCTTATTATACCCTTACATTTAATAAATATATCTAAAAATAATTCCTAATATTAAATTAAATTTAAATTATAACTTAAATAATTATCTCTTAATTTATAATATTTTATTTTTATATTTTTTTAATAAATCTTTTATTTTTAAAAAATATTTATTATATTCCTAGTAATAATAATAATAAAATTAATAATAAAAATCTATTATTATTATAATTATAATATTATAAAATAAAATTAAAAAAATTAAACAAATTAATAAATAAAAAATCTATATTAAATAATTAATCTTAAA
>PGGA01000013.1:680658-813449 GCA_004380915.1 Calonectria pseudonaviculata
GATTATTAAAAATATAATTTATAATATAAAATAATTATTATATTTTTATTAATATTAATTATTTATATTAATAAATAAATTTTTTTTTTATAAATATTTATAAATAATAAAAATTTACCTATAAATACTTATAAATAATAATATAATAATATCCACTATCTTTAAATACCTATAAATAATATTATATTACCTAGTATTAAGATAAGTACCTATAGGCTACCTATACCTTAGGTACCCATAGGTATTTTATACCCTAAGTAGCCTTATATATGCGCCCGCGCGATCGGATATTAAGAAGGGTAGTAAGCCAGCGCTCCTAACACTCGTGGACATAGCCAAGCATTGTTAGATTAGCATTGGAACTACGGGCTTCCATAAACGTAGGGCTTAAGCTGGGCGCTTAAAGTTCTAATATAGAGGAGTGTAACACGGGGTCTTGCGCACCTGCCACTCTTGAGATCAGTTCCTAATAAAACCATGCTAAAAGCAGTAGAAACAGACTGATTTAATTACATTATGGTAGGGTATAAGTTGTTTCATAAGGCGTTTCCCATAGCGCCCAGACTTTCTCCATCATGTATAATATTATAGGCTATTGGCCGTGACTTTGGTTCTTGGATTATTGTTGGGAATTGCTGTCTAGCTAGTAACCTCCCTGTACAAAGCTTACTGTGTGTGATTAGACCATGATTACGCCAATGTCATATGTGCAGACAATTGCTTTAATTCATCTCATCGGTATTACCCACCGAGATGGCTCGTCCTAATGTAGAGTGCCATTCATTGTTGTCTGCAATGGTCTGTTCCCATGCATCCTCGGATCCGTACATTAAACACCCCAATTCTGTGTGCCACATGTCATCAGCGGGAATGATGCCCCTCTCTGGCTTGTTCTTGTGCATATCGCCCCAGGCCTAGTGTCAAGAGCTTCACGAACGTTTCGGAGCCGACGCTTCTGTAGGCCAACCCTGGCAAAGCCGGCTACAATGCTGCCGCCGCCCGTACGCCACCAATCGTCCACGGATTGCCATTGGCGAAAGTGTTGAGCGATGTGATTAGCCCTATCCTTCCAGGTCCACCTAGAGGTTATTGGTGGCGCCTCAACCTTTCATCCACGCATCACTCAGTGGCAGAGTTATTAAGCGATGGACTAGTTTCAAATGTTAGACAAGATGATACTTTCTTTGGAAGACATGGGGCATCGCTGCCGGAGCTCCCAACGCCGTTATCGGCCCTCTGTGCGCTGACATATACGTTGATCCCGTAGCACTGAGAAGTTCAATGGCATATTTCATGTGCTCAACACCCATGACCCCACCACCGTTTGGCCCCATTATATCGGGCTACGCATAACAATTCCCTTGGCGTCTAACATTCTGGATCGGGTTATAAATTGCAAGCGTAGGGTTACCCATCATGCTTTCCTTCCAGCGACATACATTCCTGTCATCAAAAAGAGGTTGAAAGCAAAAGGAACAGGCTTCCATTCCCTTTTACTGGAGGAATCCGGGGCTCGTCTACGAAACAAGATTGGGTTGGGAGCCAAATTCAAGATCATCTTCTCCCGGTCTTTCATAATGGTCGTCCAGGAACCCGTTGTCCTATTCACGTCGATGTAAATGCTATGTTCTATCTTCCTCTATATCTCTACTTCCAGACGTATCCCATAATATTTCAGAGTAACTCAGCCCGCTATCGTCCTTAGCCTTCTAGTCCAACATTGATATGTATCTTGATATCTATCTACGATTTGAGCCCAGGCGAATTGGGTCTTATGCTCTAACCAGGCAAGTCTACATCATGCATGATAATGCTAGGATTAAATTCAAGCCCATCCAGTAACTGTAGGCTCGGTAATAGCTCTTGTTCTCTTTTTATTGTGCACCGTATATCACGCAAAAGCATTGGCCGCTGCAGCAACTTGGGCGACCACTGACGAGAATCGTCGCCTCCCATTAGCATAAGTCGGGGGCACAATGTATGTCACTCTGATATCCGAATTGGTTATGATGTTTCTCACTAAATCTAATTTAGGGTTGTCCCTTACTTATTTTGGCTCGGTTGGGCGTCGTATCCATCCATCCATCCGGACGTTCCGTTAGGGTCTGGGCTGTTCTTTGGCACTGGTTATTTGGTCATCGTTATAGCCATGCTGAACTATATTGCAGACGCCTACAAGCAGCCTTCTGAATCCGCTGAGGCATCCACGAGCACCACCTAATCAATTGTAGTCGTCTTTCAGCCAATTGCGGCCAGGTCAGTGTATGGGAATTTGGGTATTTAATGGCCATGCACTCTCTCTCCTGACATTTATCATCATGGTCCTTGCAGTCATCCCATTCGTATTTATTCGGTTTGGAGCAAAGCTCCGCACATGGAGTCCATTCTGCCAACAGGTATTGGGGTTGACCCGTGCGACTCCTAATACCATTTGACAACCTCTATCAGAGGCAAGGAATCAAAATAAGTCATCAATCTATAGCAATATAAGTTGTTTCAGGTTATTGAAAAAAATGAAATCATTTTGTTTCTGCTCGGCGTTTGTTTCTTTTGTTTGAGAGAATTGATTTTATGACATTTCCCGGAGAAGAAAGTTTCAGGGCTATCTCCGCTTTTGATCAGCGAGATACAAGAAGCTGACTTGACAGAAGTGATTCAGGCGAATATGTTTTACTAGTTACAGTGAGTGAATAGTGTGTCCTATTCCCAACTAGTAAAATTTGCTTTGTTGGAATGTTTAATTTGACCTAGTCTGTACTGGAAGGAGAGCCAGTCTTGCAGTGTGGTAAAGGGCTTATTGATTATCCCTTTGATTGTGGGACAGAGTGCTGTGCTTGGGTCATGGGCAGGGGGTCTAGCTTATTAAAGAGCCTTAAATTAAAGGTATATTATTTCCCTGCTAAAATGGGTGATCTCACCTGTCCTAGCAACAGCAGAATCTACATTGAGCTACCTTACACTGTTGACAGCGACAGTTGATTCCGGAATCATTGATATCACTTAAGGTCACCTTGCTTTTGCTGGGGTAGTGTGGGACGGGGTACGTGGGCGCAGCTGTCCCGAACTCAAAGGGATAGGCCACTTGCTCAAGAGAGATGTGTAATAACAAAAGGAGGGCCCAACCAAGATGGTTTGGGTACATATCCTATGCCTTATCCTGATGATCCCTGAGCTCCACCAGATGCCGCATCTAATCAAATTTCCTCGCTAACATGATGCAGTTATTTCGGTACTGCATTGCGAATATAACCATTCCTAGCCGCCCCTAGATATTATGTGAACCTTAATTCTAACACTCGCCGAATATCTAATAGCATATTAATGACAGATTCCTCTGTAGGCTCATTTCTGACCTAATTGGAGGGGAATATATTACCTCATAGTTTCCGTTCTGACAGGATAAGTAAACATTATCCAAGCAAAGGAATTGCCCATTTTGGCATGAAGGCGGGGCTAAAGAAGTGGTGGTCATGGTGGTTGATTCCGATGTTGTAGTTGATTCCGATGTTGTAGTTGATTCCGATGTTGTAGTTGATTCCGATGTTGTAGTTGATTCCGATGTTGTAGTTGATTCCGATGTTGTAGTTGATTCCGATGTTGTAGTTGATTCCGATGTTGTAGTTGATTCCGATGTTGTGGTTGACGTACTCATTGGTACCAGCGTAGATGACACCGTTGATGAAATGGAAGGGCATTGCCTTGAGTTGGCAACACCAATTGCTCCGATTACCATACAAAGGGTTTTTTTCCACATCATGTTGACCGCGCGGAAATTTATCAGCTAATTGAAACATGACCTGGGAAGAAATATCCAAGTATAAATAACCAATTCTTTCTCCCTTCGGTTTGTTTCAAACCTAATGGGGAGTATTGGGAGGTTTCTTGACCGTTAAGACACGACAGCACTGTTATCACTAATATGTTTCTTGCGCCAGTATCTAACCTATTATGGTAATTAAGTATTAAAATAAGGTAATAGTATAAATAGTTGTTTTTTGAGAGTGAAAGCTGTGTATTATAGTCCAGGAGATGATATACAACCTTATACGGATGACTGAGGGGAGGATACTAAGCGATGTAATAAAAGTATTTGTCTTACTACAATTACAGAAACATTCCACTGATGAGACAACCATCCCTTTATTGATCATATTTCTATCCAAGTTATGATCGTTTTGATTTGATAGTATCACCGTCAATGTACATCAAGTGTATTGTTCACTTGACATGAGGTGCAGCTAAATGCATGTCATAGCCCAAATCTCACAGAGAACAAGAGATTGTGGCGGTAGAGACAATCCCAGATCAAGACATTCTTGTTTACAGGACATGATACAACTAGTAGCACAGTCTAGTATGTTTACTACCACGTGTCAGAGAACCCCGCCTGCTTAGAAAAGGTACAGACTGAAATGGATTAAGTTCAGGGCCAGGATTACTCCACCTCTCCGCAGCTCATCATAGAAATTCCAACAGTGCAGAATCAACTAGTGTACATCCACAAAGTTATCAAAGAAATCCTGGCTTCAATCTGCAATTTTTCTAACTCTGCAAATAGGCATTTCTTTCATGGTCCTCAAACAGGCAAGTCTTACCCTACAGAAGAATGTATAGTTTGGCCTATTAGTGTGGGAATTCACCAAAATAACGTCAACTGGGGCCCTGATGCCGGCTAGTTCCACCCTGAACGATTCCTCAATGATTCCGTGAAGAGAGAAGCAATTTTCCCTTTCTCTGGTAGGCCCAGAAACTGCATCGGACAAGATCTCGCCATTGCCGAATCGAGAGTCATTTTGGCCCTTACACCACCGGAACTTGAATTCCGGGCCGCGTTCGATGAACAGCATAAACTCAAGGGGGATGGAACTTGATATCCTTGTTATATTGGCAGAGTCCAAACATACCATTGCCATGATGCCTAGAGCCCAGGGAGGGCATGCCGTGCAGACTACAATCACTAGCATAAACATTCCTTGAACCTATACGATGGGCGCTACCGTCATATATGTGCCATTTATATGCTATTTTATATATAGCAGCACACAGAATTTGCACTCTAGGGGCAAATTCTTCATTTTGTATTTATATGTACAATCTCAAATGCACGCTGCCATCCAATGCAATACGACCCCTGCAATGGCATACAGATCTTCCAATAAGAACAGTTGATATTCGCACCGGAAATTGCAAACATCGCGCTTATTGAACTATCTTTTGGCCTAACCGGCTAATTGACGTAAAGAAAAGTGAAGCCTGACAAACTGAGTCATTGGACGGGTATGCAGCGCACTAGAACCTTTACCTGCCAGACGGTATTCTGAGCCTATCGATGAAATAAATGTTACATTATTATCTATTACTCCCAAAAGGGGATATTCTATCATACGACTACTGGGGTCGCCTTTCCGTTGCCCCAGACTCGTTTATTGTACTTCTTAGTCTCATCTCCAATCATTCCATCTGAACCAGTAGTTTATCCGGGCACACATGATGCATCACGCCATGCCATATCTGCTGCCCTTTCCCACGACTCGGCGGTCGTCCGTCTAATCTACCCATGCAGCCTATTGGCGGTGTTAGGGGTTCGCGTGTTCTCAAAGGTACTGAGATTTCTGCGTACGTAACTGGCATGGTGAATGGCCTCAAGCACGACAAGAAAGGCATCGCCGCTCTGGAGAAAGCTGGAGATGAGATGTCGACCACCCAGGAACTGCCGCTAATGAGCAGCTGACTCAGCCTCAATGTGTATGATGGCTATAACAAAGATGACATCAATGGATACCCACTGCACTTTCATTACGAAGCCGCCAACTGCAGACTATTCTATACTCACCCGACGTTCTACAACAGCAAGTGTATGAATGGTGTAGTTGCGTCTCAGTAGACCAACGAGTATGGTGCAGGCAGAAGCACATATACCATCGGTCACAATTAGGATATTCTCGTGCTTCAATGCTGCCTTCTTAAAATCCCCAAAGTCCCCATACCAAATCACTCTTCTCTAGTAGTCATGTTCTTCACTTCTGGTTTGACGATGGTCTGACCAGCAATCAATTCAAGCAAAAGCTCGGTGTCGGCTTCGGAAGCGACATCCAAGAAAGGATTGATGCGCTAGCGATTTAAGGCATCGAACTCGCCATCGGGGAAGAGGGTGCTATAGACAGCCTGGGCTGCGATAACAAAACCTCCACTGTTTGCAGACACATCAATGATGAGCTTGTCGAGCTACCTAGCTATAATATAGGTTATAATATTAGGTAATATAATAAACGTTATTACCTTCTTAGATCTAATAAGCTTACCCTTGCACCTAAAGAGAATATTATTAGTACAAATACCACAGATTAATAGAAATAAACATATGTGATGAATGATTTCACACTTAGAGCAAGCACTGTCTTAATGCTTAGTCGCCGAAGAACCACCGCTCATCACAAGGAATTATACAGGGGTAGTAGCTCCAGCATTGTCTAGCCTGTGCTGTTCCATATCTCTCCATAGTCACTTCCATGCCTTTTAAATATTCGGCCCTACTTCGAGGCACACTATTATGATATTTTTGAAGTGATTTCTCTATGATGTTGACTTCATTGGGCTGTGATAGGTGAGTCAAGTCTTGCATTTGTCTGAGCAAACTGCACGAGCTACTTCGACTCAGGAAACCCATTATCTACTTCGGCTTAATCGCCGTAGGTTTTTGCTGTCTCTGAACGGTGTTAATCACTATATTATACAAATTTAAGGTGATGAAACATGTAGCAGACATTGCTGGCGACGCGATAAGTGCTGTTAATGGCCAACAAGATTCACCAGAGCATTCCCATGTTCGATGTTGAGTAATACGACCGAAAACTTGAATAATCGGGTGGTAGTTGCATAGCTAATAACTTTGTATAGTAGAGCGATCATATCCTGAGCCCGACAAATATTCTTCCCAAGCATTACCACACCAAATAATTCCTCTCAGTTACAATGACATTCGGTCAGTGGGCCAGTGGAGCCCAAATGCTGGACCCTCAGACAACGAAACATGTCATGTTTCAGTTGAAGAAGAATGACATGGCTGCTAAGGCAAGCTGATTGCTTTTCTATTTCCTCTTTGAATGTTTGCTAAGTTTCTTACTCTAGCTTGATCTTCCTAATTTGGTTATGAGCCTGGACAGCGACAAAGCAAAGACGGCAACCAGCCGCATCCCAGAGGACAGAGCAGTCCTTCTAGCTCATACTAAATTCAAGGCAGCCATGTGTCTACATGAAGTTTCGAGCGAAGAGTTTGAACTGAAATGTAAAGCAGAAGTGAATGCCGTTAATTTGTTTTTCCCAGATGTGCCATCTGAGAATGTTCGTATTTGTTCCACGGCTTGGTTCGCATTTGCCTGCGCTATGGATGATACACTAGAGACATTGGATTTGAGTGAAAGGGAGTCAGTGCTTTATGAGTCTATTAAGATAATTCAAGGCGGTCCTATTTATGATTCGCAAAGTAAGTGGAATCATCAAATCATGCAGCGACCGTGAGAGTTATGGTGACTAATTCCCTTTTAGCAATCTCCGGTAACGTCCGCATTCAACATTTAACCAAGACACTGAAGGAGCACTGCACAAAGTATCTAGAGCCCGAAGCTTACGATGCATTCTTCCGAGCGGTTTGTGCAGTGCTCCGTGCTCATATTGAGGAGACCAAGTTTCAGGGGCGTCGAGTTCCTCAGGATCTCTCAACATATATGACGATTCGCAGAGAAACTATAGCACTCAATCCCATGTTTGAGCTCGTCAAGCATGAGTACTTGCCGAAGAAATGGCGAATGGGCGTGTTTTGGGAAAATTTACAGAGGGAGGTATCTACAGTAGCAGGGCTACAGAATGACATCGTTGGATTGGAACGGGACATTGAAATTGACGATCAGCTAAATGTTGTGATGGTTTTGATGCGTATCAGAGACGGAAAGTCCTTGAATCATATCCACGATGAGTTCCTTAATAGATTCCTGGATTATGCAACGCACGAACACAATCAGAGCGTGGAGCGGGTTCTGGTTCTTGTTGCACAGATGTACCAAGCGGGCAAGAAAGACATGCCAGAATCTGTAGTGAAAGTGATCGGGCATATTGTGGGGTTATGCGAGACACGTCTGAATTGGTGCACCTCTTCAAAGAGGTATCAGGTTTTGGCGAGGTGACTGTGTTTATCGGTAGTCATGAGACAGTAGGTTCTGCAAGTTTATCGTCAATTCTATTGAGTACAAGATTCATTCTGATGCCCGATTTAAAGTTGATTCACTTTTGCGACAATTCTTTGTCACATGCCCATTATTGTGGGTGTAGAGATAGGATTGGCTAGCAATTCGGTGATTTGTTTCGTAAATATCAGGTTGCCTCATTATATCACATAGTCACACACCGCGAGTCTTCAGGTGAAGAACACACAAGAGCCCGCTGTGAAGGTCTGTAGGGAATTGACAGCGTATTTAGATTGGAGCTGGAAAAGAGCAAGAGTATTTGTTAGCCCTTTTACTGGCCCCAAAGTACTGGGTTATCTGTAAATATGGTAAAAGTGCTCTAAACATCCTAATGACGACGCAAACTACACTACTCCAGTTAATGTCCGCCACAAAAGAATTTTTTCTTTGATCTTAGGAATGGTGCTTAGCGTGTCTGTCACTTGACTAGGTTTCTGGTTGTATCCCAAAAATAGTTGTACTATAAAGGTGTTCCTAGGTCTACTGCCTAGTTAAGCCCATGGATGATTTTTTTACAAATAAATTTATCTTCCTAAATAGGGAGATGAAATTGACTTAGCCTTTTTTATTAATAAATATATATATATTTATATTTTATACTTTTAATTGGAATAATAAATAATGGATTTAAAATATAGATTAGAGGAATTTAAAGTATTTAAGTAAAAATATAAAAATAAAAATATATTTCTATTTTCTTCTAACTTATTTGCTTTTTAATTTAAATTTAAAACCCCCATTTTTACTTATTTTCTTTTAAAAAAAACTCACTTTTTTTTTAGCAACCCTACTATCACCTATGGGCCCTTGTAATTAGCAAGGATATCTTGGCCCAGATAGTTCTCACCCACAATGATAAAAAAGGGAGGCTAGGAATTGTTCGATTATGTATTTTCAGTACACTTTCAAGCGGCACAAATATTTTTCTTTCTTTCCCTTGGATTATAACCGAGAAAACTGGGTTGAGAAATGAAGGGTGGAGATTCGATGCTTGCACGTTCTCGCCAGGATGAGCAGGGTCGTAGTAGCTGACCATGTTTTGGAAAGAAATTTCTGTGATGGAGAAGCACCTTTATTTAATGACGCCTTCATAAACCTGGCCCTTGTCGGCATTTTTCGCTCTGGCTTAGTTCCACAATAGATCTACACCTTATTCATCTCCAGCACGGCTTGCGTCACAGCAGCATGTCCATCAGTAGGTTCTGTCCAACCATAATCCTGGCTGCTAGTGTCAGCATGTCGTCATTGCTGCCTATTAACCCAAATCACCCAATAATATCACGTGGGGGACGAATCTATGTATATATTGAACGACGAGTCAAATAGTCAATGTTAAGAATGCACCGGTTACTTCACCGCCCCTAAAAGAAGCAGCCATGGCCAACTCTACTAAATTCGATGCGGAGACGATCCTCACCGATACTTCTCTCACAAATGTCTACCACTCTCTCTGCTCTCTTGCCCAAGAGTTTGCCATTCTGGGCCACATCAAAACCGCCAGCATTCTGGTCTCACTTCTGCTCTCGGAATACTCTTCCGACTGGCAACGTCGACAAGTTCATTTCCTGAAATTCGCCTTTGCTGAGACGGGTCACTGGCCAAAAGAAATTCCCGCCGAGGAAAGGACTGAAGAAGCATTAAACCAAATCACACCACACGATTTTACCGACCCTCAAGTCGCCAGTCTATCACATTCTGATGCCACGGCCAAGTTAGAGCAAACTTTGAAATATGGATGGACTGAATACTCGGATGCAACCACTGGCGGCGCAGCCATGGTACGCAGCAGTGCACTCACAGAGGCATTGGCCATCGCCATTCGGCTTGCATCAGAACGCGCTACCTCTATCGAAGAAATAGAAAGAAATGCAGCAGTCCAAGAGGTCCTCGGCCACATCTCAACGAGACTTCACGCCAATTCACTCATTCAATACCTTGCGCAACTTAGGGGCGTCTGGCCTCTTCTAGCCTCAGGCGCTCTAGCTCGAAGTGCCCAGGTGGACCCAGCCAAAGTGGAAAAGCTTGCTACGGAAGTAATCAACACTTTTTCTGAACGCCTTAAACACGGTCGTAAAACACACAGCATTGAGGCAAAGTCTATCAAAGAGCTTCTAAGTATTCTAGACTGCAATTCAAAAGAGAACAGCAAAATTCATTGGGAAGAGGTTGGTGATGAAGCACCCGAATCATTCTTCATTCTACCCCCTGCTTCCGACGAGCAAATCACCAGCCTTGAGAGGAAAATAGGTGTCAAACTGCCAAGAGACTACAAGGAATTTCTCAAAATCTCCAACGGTTTTGGGGGTACGTGGAATGGATATTATCCCGACCCTCCTCTTGATGGTGTCGAGCAAGTAGATTGGGCAGACATGTACATGCAAGGTCTCCCTATTGAATTACACGACTGTCCGACAGGAAACTTCTTCTCTGACCTCCCCGTTGAAGAGAACTGGCCAGGATACACAAAGGCCCTAAACATTGGCCAGGAGGATATTTTTAATGTGTGGTTCATACCGCCAGAAGAGACGGAAAATGTTGTTGAGGCCTACAAAAATGCCATGCAAAACCCGAAACTGGAAGACAAGTACAAGTTGCAAACTCAAAAGACCATTGTGTCATTTTATGGAAGCTGGGAAGCATTCGAGAGTCTCGAGTGGGTCGTCATTGACATGGATAAGGGCTTCGCGGTACCACGTGGAAGCTTTACGCAGTTCCTACAAGAAAAGACGAAAGCATCTTTCAAGAACAGACTTGAAGAGGGAGCCGATGAGAATCGTGCCTGTTTTTCGTATAGTTGCAAATATGATCATATTTAAAGACTAGGAGCAAAGGGTCATAGAGCTGCCGCCGGGATAGAGCTAATACCAGCGGCTACAGCAATAGTCTCCGTCATACCTTTGTTTATCCAAGAGCTTTAGTACTAGGCTTTCATGTTTATTCAATACTATCAGAATAGCTGCAAAAATTCCACAAAGTGGTAGGGATCTGCGACGCGTATTTCTTCAAGCATGACTACCACATTCGAAAGGTCATTCATGTCTGTTAGATGGACAGTTCTAAACCAAAGTATGAATGGGAAAAGGGTGCTTATTTGTCTCAAAAGTCGACATAAACATTATCTTTAAGGCGAGCCCTGACAGGTAGGGCTCCAGTCATAAGTAAACTGAAATATTCTGGCATCGCCGATGGCCACCACGCCGGTAACATGTGGGTAGACGGTCTTGAGGATGTCTTTATCAATCTCTTCCCTGAGATTACAAAGGACCAGTACGTGGGGTAGCCACAGGTTAGATTGGAACTCTTGATTTTCTTCTGATAGTTCGGCTAGACCACTTGTAGCTCCTCCACAGATAAACGCCAGATTGCCATTGAATGAATTGAATGGGCATTGCTAATTAAGTGTTATCAAAATTTTATTAATGCTGGCATTTTGAGTGGTCCTGAAAGGCCGCCTTATAAATGCGCTCACTACCAGACCTTCCCGATGGCCCAGCTGGCCGCCTTTTCGTGGGCCTTAAAAATGCCTCCGATAGCATATTCACACAACTGCTTTACAAAGGTCTTGTCTGAAGTGATAGACATGCCTACTGCGTTCTCGTCCTTCAGCCACTCAACAACAATATTGCAGTCATCCAAATATGTCAGAGTCGGGGTCGTAAATAAGAGCGTACTGGCTGCGCTTCCGTCGAACACAAACGTGACCATGCCATTATCTGGGCGAGCAAAAGTTCCCCAATCCGAAGTCGAAATCGTGAGCCACCCATTTCGCGAAGATGTTACTCCCGTCGGTGAAGTGCCCTCGATGGTGAATTTGACCTCAAATTTGGGGCCTTGACCGGACTGAAATACGGAGTTACCGGCGAGATAGAACTCGCCGACGAAACCCTCTCGTTTGTTTAGGTCGACGGTGAAGGGTGTCTGTGGGCAGTTCTGAAATCCAGGTCAGAATAAAAAGCTCATATGAGGAAGAAAAAGGCAGACTCACGTGGTACTTGTACCAACTACCTTTAGGAGGATCAATTCCCTTAATTTCCGTTACAGTAAACCGCATGTTCTCTGGCATCCTCTTAATGTAAAGAGGGAAGACCATTTTTCCAGGAGCCATTTTGTGGAGATGGGTGAGATGCACGATGTAGACTATTTCGATGTGTGGTTGAATCAGGCCTAACCAGGTGCGTTAGAAGTGGATGAGGGGTTTGAAGAGTTAACAAGTGATACAATGAAAGGTACGTGTGAGTATGATCCTATCGTTTATATGTTTCCTCTGTAAATTTTCACATGTTAAGAAGGCCCACAAGTGAGACACGAATTGCTCAACACAGTCCCTCTACTAAGTCACAGGTGGCTAGGAAGACTCCCAAAATGTCAATAGTCCTCGAACTATCGATATACGACACCAATCTAGCCTGGCTAAGCAACGCCCAGCTGAGGACAGCGGCAGATGCCAGCTGAGTGATGACTGGAGGGACCAGATGTCCAATGCAAGGACATGGGAGTCTAGTATTCACATTAGGCCTAAAGAAGATTGAATATCTTGCCTGGGTCTGTACTGTTTTGAGCTAGCACAGATTACTAATGGATCCCGCATGATTATGGGGAGATCAAATAGTCCAACAGATTGTGGTGATTCTCCAAGTATCCAATTGGGTCCAAATAAATCCCCCTGGTAACTAGTATAGGGACACTTTTAGATATTAGCATGACCATTTTCCTGAACTAAAGTGAGCGACTAAGCCAAATTCGTTAACCTGCAGGAATTATTGCCAATGTTCTATCAAAGTGGGGAACACGGCACAGCATTGGTCTAGTGCGTATAATGTATTATTCTTGGCGTCTGGGATTGTGAGAGGCTGACGACAACCGAACAAATAAGACTTCATTCTTTGAGACATTGACTACGCTAGGCCCAGTCGTGGTCGTGATCAATTAGCGAGATGTGATTCACGTAGAGAAAGCGTAAAGTATTTGACAGCCTTGTGGTAGAAGTGGCTGGCTGTGGCCGAAATTTATCGTGAAAGAAAATTGCCACAGCTGAACCGTGTGTTTTCGCCAAGTATTGGCCTCCATGCGTGATTATTTGCTTGGGTTGGTTCTCATAACACATGTATTTTAGAAGAGGCTGAGGTGTTGTGACCATGATCATACAGAAGTTTGGGGGCAAGTCCGCTCTACCCGGATTCATCAATCCCGACTGAGTGAAATAAACGTTTGGATGGAGTGCGCTGTAGCCTAAGTGTCGTAACAGGGAAAGATCGGGGACATTGATGTGGATTAGAGTAGATCAAACCTGAAACTCGCAAGCACTGTTGGCTGCAATGGTAGCAAGATTCTTGAGATAAAAGATCACCAATATGACAGGAGGCAATCATGTTGCAAAGAGTGATGACGGGAGATATGACATAACACAGAGTCGATGCGTTGCGCAAAGGCTTTTCATTTCAGCGCTGTGTTTTAAGGCTTAATTATGACTTTTGGATAGCATGTGAGTGCTCCAGTACTTGTTAAAAAACATAAGCAATGTAAGTAAATCTTAATCCTAAGAGTACCACCTCGGGGTATGGACTGAGCTATATATCATATCATGGAGGGTTCTATTCGACGTATAGCATTTCAATCATTAAATAATCTGCCCTCTATACGCTCGGCTGGATGAAGAATGAAGCTTCGAGTCAGTTATTTACATCTTTTCAGCGGTTGCATCTATGCTGCATGGCTCCTCACTAAGCAGTGAAGAAAAGTTTCTCAATGCCTTCCTGCTGATCAGGTCATCACCTTTATGAATATAATCTTCAATGAGGTGAAAAAAGTCCAAAAACTAACTCCATCTTTGTGAAAATTCCTTATTTTATTTACTTATCTATTCATGTAAAGTCCTCCCACGGCCGAGATCACAAAGTTGCACCTCATCTGTCGTCAAAGTAATCACTTGAGCAATCCCCTACACCGAGACGTAGCTAGCATATGACGAATATAAAAATAAATAAACTATAGAATTATCAGACTGGGGGGAGCGAAAATATGAGCAGGAATGATACGGTGGAGGAGAGAGACGAGAAGCAAGGGCAGCTCTCGCGGAAAATACAGAAGTGGTCGTTAATATGATCTTACCCTACAGATCATGTTCAAGCATGCTTTCATTCAAAATTGTGGTCGTGTCGGGTAAGATAAGGAGTGTGGAGATAACTTGTCTATTCACTTTTTCATTGGCTAAGAGCAAGGGCCAATGATATCATCCTCTGATCTGTCGTCTATGCACACATATCACTTTTTCAATACTTGCCTGTGTTTATTGAAATAACGAAAGGCTGATGGAAGAAGTAGGGCAAGCTACGTGGTAACAAGGGGAATGGCTTGATTGATATAATGTAGAATTTAAAATGCAATCGATTTTTGCAAATCATTGGTCTGGACTTTTTATCAAATTTCCCTCACATTTTCCCCATGTCCATCTTATCTCTCCGCGCCAGAGTTGCCTCAGTTAGCCTTCAACCTGGTCGGGTGCCCACAAAATCACGCCAAGAGTTTTGGATTTTATGCAGTCACACAATGTCCTTGGCGGCACACCCCTGGACACCGTCAAAGGAACATGATATCTGTCTGTCTGTCTGTCTGCCTGTCTACTTGATATTCAGCATCCCGAAAAGGGAGTGCTGAGATAACCAACCAAGACTCCTCGGGGAAGGTTCGTGTTCTGGGAGCACGGGAAGAGCAAGGATGCAATTATGGGTACGGCTCAAGGTACGCATCGAATATTACATACCATTGTGCTTCTGGAGACTGGGAAGATGGCTAATATGGTAATAGCTTTGTGGATCCCCGCGTGGAGCTCATTTATCGGATGTTGGCTGACTCGGGATATCAAAACTGCTATTCTTTCTGCTGGAGAGTGGGAGAACCCTGCTGATATTGAGGAATCCGATGATGCCAACACTCTGTTACTCTATCATGGCGGAGAGTGGATCAACAGAGCTTTACAAATTGGATGTCTTTGCGCTGCCTTGCGTCAAAACATGGCGTTTTTTGATACTCTGCACCCTGCTGAGATCTCGAATCGCATCATGTCCGACATGGGAATCCTGCAAGAATTCATCACAAGTAAAATATCAATAGTACTAAGTGCAATGGCTAACTTCCTTGTGGCAACTATCGTTGCCATTTTCATATACTAGAAGATGGCTTTGGTACCAAGTCCATTTTTTGTCAACATGGTCGTGATATTTTCCATCGGCGGCAAATATACTGCCAAGTATCAAAAAGAGTCCCGAAATCTATGCAGCTACGCAGATGGTGTCCCAGAGGAGGCCTCGGCGCCATAAAACAGATGGTGGCATTTGGGCTGTAAAGTTTCGTACAACGACGGTACTCTCTATGCCTGGATGAGGTGGGACGGGCTGAAATGAAGGCACAAAAGACGATGGCAGGCTTGATTCCCCGCCAACACAACAACAGCCATAGTTGGACCCTCTGGGAGAAGAAAAAGTAGTATCCGTATGCTGGGCCATGTTTAAAGATTCTACAAACCAACATATGAATGAATGGTAAGTTCGGAGTCTATCCCGGATGTGCACATGCAACTGACCCAATAGGAGCAATTGATGGAAGAGATGTTCAAAAACTCACGTCAACAAATTGAGATGGTACTCGGGAACTAAGATGCGGGTATATATTTGGACATGGATTAATTGCAGCAAGGTTTGCATCAACGCGAACGCTAGGCTATTCTGTTTAGATACTGAGGTGACTGGGTTCCATCCTTTTTTTTTTTTTCTCCGTCTTACTTGATGTGGATACGCACATACATGTGCTAGTTACGGAGTACAAGCTCTAACTACAAATGATGAGCAGAGCAAAACCCAGGCCAGGGACAGCCAGGGACAGCCAGGGACAGCCAGGGACAGCCAGGGACAGCCAGGGACAGCCAGGGACAGCCAGGTCGGCACTGTTGGATTTGTGTGTAATTTGTGTTTGGCATAAAAAAGCTAGTTTTGGAGCGATTGATGGTGGATCTGGGGTGTGAGCGGGGCAGTGTAAATCCGGGTGAGCGCGACACCGAGGATTCCGGCATCGTTGGTGGGCGTCATTTGACACGCTCGGACAGATTCGAGTTGAATGTCAGATATGCCAAGCTGTGGACGACGGCTCTGCGTAATTAGGCTGTGGCTGACGCTGTCCTGCTGATCCGATTGGGGTTTGCGTAATCCACGTTGATCTCCCACAGTTGCGTATAGGCTATAACTAGCCAGCCCCTTCATAGTCGTAGTAATGGCGGGGGGGTCTCGTGCCGCATATTGTGCCGCATTTATTGGGGACCGAGGCTGTCCAAGCATCTGATGCATCTTGATGCATCTGATAATTAGTTGGCCCATGGAACTGAACCCGAGTGCGGATGGAGGATGGAGGGTGGAGGGTGGCAGAACAAGGCAGAAAGAACAAGGCAGACGAACAAGGTGATGATGATGATGATGATGATGATGATGATGATGAAACAGCAGCACGCAAATACAACGACGGCCGCGCTATAATAGAGTTGGTGGTAGTGGACATGGCTCCACACTCCAGGCCCAAAAAAAGAAGAAGCCTTCTTTCTGGGCTCGCATCAGTGCACTTGTCAGGACCCTAATTTCCCTAATTTCCCTAATTTCCGCCGAGAATCCCGCCAAACGAGCCCTTCAACCTCGTTTGTTTATTGTCTCGTGACTGCGAAAGGAGGCATCGAGTTGCCATACCTTGAACCCTCATAACCTCATACTTAGTACATATTCCGCTCCGTCCCTTTGCAGCGTCACATCCGCCGGCAACATCTGGCTCTCCCACTCCCTTGCCCATCCCTTGCCCATCCCTTGCCCATCCCTTGCCCATCGCTTGTCCTTCCCTTGCCCTTCCACTAAAACGCGACCCCATCCGTCCATCAGGCTACGTATCCTAATCGAACCGCAGCGCAACCTTCTCTCCCTCGCCCGCCATGGACTCGACGTCTGGAATCATGCCCCTGCACCAGGTGCACAAACCCCCCTTCACAATCGAGTCTCCAGGCTATGAAAAGATTTCCGGCGAGACAATCCCTCGCCGTCACCCCAATGCCAAGAATGGCCTCATAAACCGCCCCGCCGATGACATCTACACCGTATTCGACATTGTCCGCCGCGGCGCCCGTCTGTACCCCACAAAAAACGCCGTTGCCTCGCGCAAGCTCATTAAACTTCACAAGTTGTCTAAAAAAATACAGAAAATTGTCGATGGCAACGTCACAGAGGTCGAGAAGGAATGGAACTCTTATGAGCTGACGGGCTATTCTTTTCTGACTTACAAGGAATATGAGACCCTCGTTCTGCAGGTTGGCTCCGGATTGCGCCAGCTCGGCTTGACACCGGGAAACAAGCTGCATCTCTTTGCCAGTACAAGGTATGTATGTGCCTGTCGTTTGTGGCTTTTTTTTTTTTTTTTTTTTTTTTTTTTTTTTTGTTTTGTTTTGTTTTTATTAACTCAACGTTTTCTTGCAGTCAAAACTGGGCTGCCATGGCCCATGGATGCGCTTCTCAGTCCATCTCCATAGTCACAGCCTATGACACCCTCGGCGAGAGCGGGTTGGAGCACACCCTCATCCAAGCCCAACCAAGCACCATCTACGTTGAACCTCACCTGCTAAAAACTGCACAAGAGCCCATAAAAAAGTCAAACGTAAAGACAGTCATTGTAAACGATTCCTCCATCTTCATCGAAGGCGGCGAGATAGACGAGTTTAAAGCTGCAAACCCCGAGTTGAGGGTCGTCACCTTTGAGGAATTGCGTCAGCTCGGCGAGGAAAACATGGTGGAGCCTCACCCAGCCGACCCCAGCGAACTGTTCTGCATCATGTATACATCGGGGTCCACTGGGACGCCCAAAGGCGTTTGCATCAAGCACGAATCGCTTGTTGGTGCCGGTACGTCTCGTTATTATTGTCTTATTGTGCAGCCAATGTCAATCCCAATTGCTAACAAAAGCACCCCCTCGCTTCAGTTGCCGGCTTGCACAGTTGCATTGGCCAATGTGTCAGCGAGAATGACTCGGTCCTTGCCTACCTGCCTCTCGCGCACATTTTGGAGATGGCGCTCGAGAACTTGGGTCTGTTCGTCGGCGGCACTGTCGGATATGGCTCCGCAAAAACCTTGGCCG
Source organism: Calonectria pseudonaviculata (assembly GCA_004380915.1). NCBI lineage: Eukaryota > Fungi > Ascomycota > Sordariomycetes > Hypocreales > Nectriaceae > Calonectria > Calonectria pseudonaviculata. The sequence goes on from PGGA01000013.1 coordinate 699,054, forward strand.
ACATTTCAGTCACAAATTGTGCCGGGGACATGCGAGAGTTCAAGCCGACCGTCATGGTTGGCGTCCCGCAAGTCTGGGAGACTGTCAAGAAGGGAATCAAGGACAAGGTTGGCGCGGCTGGTGCGATTACCGGGGCGCTCTTCTGGGCCGCTTTCCACTACAAGGACTTTTTTGTTAGAAACGGGCTGCCCGGAGCTAATCTGTTTGACGGCCTGGTATTTAGCAAGGTGCGGGAGGCGGCAGGTGGTCAACTGCGGGTTACCATGAATGGTGCGAGCGGCATCGCCAACAGCACCAAGAACTTCATATCGCTCGTTCTTGCTCCCATGGTATTGGGCTATGGTCTCACCGAAACCTGCGCCACGGGCTCATTGGGCTCCCCTCTCGAGTACACGGCAAATTCCATTGGCACGATTCCGGCCTGTATCGAAGTCAAGCTTGTCTCGGTTCCTGAAATCGGGTACTCTGCCGACGCAGAGGTACCGCAGGGCGAAATTTGGATCAGGGGGACATCGGTCATGAAGGAGTACTTTGACAACCCGGAAGAAACATCAAAGGTCCTCACTCGCGATGGATGGTTCAAGACGGGTGATATTGGAGAGTTTGATGCCGATGGCCACATGCGCATCATCGATCGCGTCAAGAACCTCGTCAAGATGCAAAATGGCGAGTACATTGCCTTGGAAAAGCTCGAGTCTGTGTACCGCGGTGCCCAAACGGTAGCCAATGTCATGATCCATGCAGACTCGGAGCACACTCGCCCAATCGCTGTCATAATGCCAAACGAAAAAGTGGTTGCGGAAATTGCCAAGAAGCTCGGAGTGGAACAGCACAGCATGCATATTGACAGAAAGGTTTACGACGCCGTACTAAAGGATATGCAAACCACTGGCAAGACCGCCGGCTTGTCTCACACAGAAATCATTACAGGTGTTGTAATAACCGACGAGGAGTGGATCCCATCAAGTGTTTGTTTTCTCCCACAACCCCCAATTTAGGTTTCTCAATTTACTAACATGGAGGTCATAGGGTCTTGTTACTGCTACACAGAAGCTCAACCGCAGGGCTATTAGCGAGAAGTTTAAGAACGATATTAATAAGGTACTGAAGAAGACTGCCTAGTTAGAATGTTGTGTAAATGGGGACATGCCTTGCTGTCGCGGATAGATAAAAACAATCATCTTAATCTACGAAACCTTCCCATTGCTATTTATTGCCAAAAGGGTGTCATTTGATCAAGGGTCGTAATACCCCATCATTGGTAATGGTATGCACCTCGGTTCCATAGTCTACTGGACCATCGACTTGACCAAATGACCTTGTTACAGGTGAATCTTGGAGCTTGTTTCGTCACATTAGTTCCAGAAATGCCAGCTGCCCCAAAGCCTTTCACCGTGATGCTATTATGAAGACCGCCAAAAACGCGACTATTGCACAAATTCTTGGGCCCAGAAAAAACTAGGAGATCCGAAGTCTTTGGGACGGAATTGGTTAGGGATGCAAATGGAAGTTGGTCGAAATTCACAGGTCAGGATAGGTGCCTCAATCTTCGCTTAGTGTACTCTACAATTCTCAGGTATTGCAGCTTGGTCGTTTTGGGTTTGCTGTGTGAAGCCTATTGTGCTGTCTCAGGCCACCATCTAGTTACCCCTATAGATAGAAGGCTTAAACCTCTGAGGATTTATATTAATACTAATGTTGCTTTTATGCTCAATGGTCTAATAACTCTCTTTGCGTCATGGGAATTCTGAAATCTCAAAGCATGATGGCCTCATTCCCCCTCGCTCTCAAAACTCATTGCATCCTCCCATACCGACTTTGCCAGAGATTCATCGTGACGTGTAGGCCAGGCAATATCCCGCAACTGGTCGTGGGCATCTTCCCACGTTAGGATTCGATTCTCCAAGCTCCATGTTTGAATGGCGTGGTTAAAATAGCGGCTAGTTGCTTGCAAATCCCCAACATGGCCATGCGATCGATTGGCTGCCAGGCTGTAGGCTGCAACAAAGTGTTCCCAAAACCACAAGTTTGACTTGCCGCCATCGTTTTTCCATCGGCTCTGGGCCAGGTCTCGTGCAAGTATAATCATCCAGCGGCGAAAAAACCCGCGTTCACTCTTCCAAACCCGTAGCACATTCCTTAGGTACATGCCAGAAGCAATTGCTATCCCGCACCAAGAAGTGGTATTTTCTCTCGGCGTGGGATAGTGCACCTCCTCCGTCAGGGATTTAAAGTGGGTGCTAATAGACGTAACCCGAAGGCCTGTTATTAGACGCTCGGTCGACTCCATCTTGTTGGCATGTTCTGAATTGCTCTCTGGCCGTTCAGAATCGGCCGCTGATACGACTATGTTTAATGACCTCAGGAAGTTTATGAAAGGCTTTCCGTCGATGGTGCGGAATTTTGTTGCGAGCGGGCGTGGGGTCAACATAAACGGAGACATTGCCATAACCTTCAGGTACGTGCTTACGCTTGCAACGTCTATCCTGGGCAGCCATTGAAATACAGGGGGCACAGAGTCGGACAGATCCGGGTTTGGTCCATCAGGCCCCCCCTCCAGATCCTTGAGCTGTTGAATCTTCTTCCTCATGGACTCTATAAAGTCACTTGCCCTGAGTAGTTTGCTCAGCACAGGTGCGGGCGGGTAGGCCGGCTAAAGACTTACAGTATCAAGTAACGATGGGAAATTTCGTCATCAAACAGGGTTGGGATATTCGGGACATCCTGTAACGGATTGTGGTATTCCAGTATAGCTAAAAGGCCCTCAAGATGAGCCTGGGCGGTAGTCACATTGCCAACCGCAGTCTTGGACGAAGCGTCAGTGTCAGGTAACGATGTGTAATGACGCCAAGGTCCGACCCCAAGAGAATAAAAATGTTCATGTTATGCACCGCAACATACCTCGAGAAAAGACAATGTGGCAATATGTTTAACTACGGTTCCGAGGCTCATCGAAGTTGGATTCTTGAGCTGCTTATTCACGGTTTGCATGGCCTCACCCTTGTGAAATAGGCCGGTGGACTGGTACTTTTTGAAGTCGCGAGCATTCCAAAGGTAATGCAGGTCTGCCACAAGCAACGTGTCACGTAAAGCATCTGGACTGCGGACCACGGAGGGCAGGCTGCAAGGAGGAGCATGGTTGTTGTAAGCGTTGCAATATTATGAGAAGATGATGTATGATGTTGAAGAAGTGGCATAAAGAGAAGGAGAAAAGGAGAAAACTTACACGTCATGATTTTTGGGCTTCTTGTATAATAATTCATGGTTCTGCTGGAAAACTAAATGCAAGGCGGTCAATGGCGAACAGCGACGGCTTAATGCGTCTCTCTACGTACAATAATGGAGCAACTCTTTGGACTTGAAGGGCATCCGCAACGGCAAACAATCGAAAGGATCAACGGGATTGGTGTCTATGGCAAGTGTCACTGCAGCTGACGGGTGGGGGCGTGGCTTGTTGTCCAAGCACACTGCCCAAGGCGTCTGTTGGCCGGGGAGAGTGGCGGCGCGTCGCTCTCGAAGCGGCGGATCCAGCGAGGGGAATTCGCAGGCCTTTCCCAGCCTGGCACAGGGGCCGCTGGCCAACGGTTAGCGGTTGGTTAGCGGTCAGCCAGCTCGCGGGGAGGAGGGGGGATTCTCAAGGTCTCTCTCTCTGAAGGGTTGGCCTGGGGTTGTTGGTCCCGGACAGCTGGGCACAGGGCAGTGAGTGAGTGGTACGGACCAGATGGGTTGGACCCCGTCGCAGCGCAGATGACGCTGCTTACACGTAAGACACCCATTCCGGCCCCGGGTATGATGCTTTCGGGTCCAGGGCTGGGCTGCTTTGGCCTCGTCGGGTGGCTTCATGTCGCTCGGTTAGAGACGTGAGACGTGTGACGGGCCGTCGAGCTCGTGCACGGCGGTCGAGACAATTGCAGGAGGGGGGGGGGGGGGGGGGGGGGGTAAGCAGCGCAGGTTGTCGTCGATGTCGACTTCAGTGGCCAGAAGGCTTTTCGTATCCACTTTCCCATCCCCCAACCTATTCTTGGACGGTTATACGACCAAATGTTCCGGCATGTTGATCCTTCGCGCTTGGCTGGTGCCTGAGACATCCATCGCGGATCCATGGCTTGCGGCCAAATGTTTTTGCGGCAGCTTTTGCTTTCGATTGGTGAAGGTGCCGCATTTCCCAAATCCAATTCTGATTGAACTAGGTAGCACTCTTTTCCGTCCACGCCTCAGCTCCGAGTCGAAAGCCATTGACTACTCCCCAGCAGCGGCTACTCCCCGCCATATTTGTTTTTTTGGGTCGAGATGTCGGCTCATCGCGTCGGTGGCGACAGGTTTTTGGGTTTCGCCATACTGGGCAAGATTGTTTACTCCAAATTTCAACTATTATGTACCTATTGGCAAAGGCGCAATTTGAAGTAAAAAGACTCACGACACAATATCTGCACCTACATTCAAAGTAGTCTAAGAACTTACTTTTATTTAAACTGGAATTGGAAATCTTGTAGTGGTGCGGGTAGTGTAATGTATCGAGTAATTCAACCGACGACATCAATGTGTAAGCAGAGTGACCAAGCTCAGGTGGCAGAGACTAGTATGTGTAAAGGTAAGGTTGGTTCTGTTGGTAAAACAACGTGCCTGTGAACTGGAGTTTGAATAATGGGATGGAAAGTACCAATATGGGTTTGGTCTGAGATGAAGTAGCAATGGGGGCAATGATGAAGAGAATCAGAGTGGGTTAGCAGTCAGGCACGAGGCAAGCACCATCAAGACACAAAGTTGGGCTCTTCTCCCAAGCTTTCCTCACTGAAAGGGTGCTTTAGAAAACTCCTTGACCAAGGGTCCTAATAATAAAGCTGGCGACGACTGGTGTCGAGACGGCTAATAGGGAAGAGAAGGGCCCGGAGAGGGACAGGTGGGCAGAGGGGTTTATGTAGTTAGGTGGTGCTTCGAGAGCACCAGTTCTGGAAATTTGACGCGAATGACATGGTCACTTACAGACACGAAATGGAGAGTTGGGGGCTGAGTCATGATGGACTCCGGATAATTTGGTTGGTGGACGGGATCAACTCACCCACTTGGCCTCTTGTTAGGGTTGCCACTGGCCTTCCCGAGACGAATCAGGCGGAGCGTGGGCGGTGGTGAGACCACTGGGCCAACGTCAGTGGCAACGAATCTGACCACTTGGAATGAGATTCAAATATATCACGATAGGGGGCCGCGGCATCCCAACGTTCTGCCATGAGCACTAGCACAATCGTATTATCAGTACAAGTGCAGCTGAATTGGCTCTGTTCATATACCTCACGCACTTTAGGAGATGTCAACACAGTGGAGATACGTAAGCCCTGCTAGAAACAGTTCATGGAGAGCCGTCCAGGTATAGCTTGTTGATTTTCCAAGAAACCGGCGACGGTAAGTGTGACAAATACCTTCCGCAGCACGGACGCAGTGGAGGAAAACGGTATATGTAGCTCCCGATTCCTTATAATCAAGAATTTGATACCGATAGAGCTGTAAGAATGAGTGGCAATAATCGAGATCAAACCAGTATCGAGTTTGAAACAGCACCAAAGGTTGCGTGCAGGGGGTGATGGGAGACATTTCAGCGCGCCATTGCTCAATCTCGGATACTAAGTAACATTGATCAGAAGATATTTCTTTGTGTTGTTGGCAGTAAGTGTATGTTCCGTCTGGCATTACATTTCTTTTTCGTAGCTCCAGCCGAATCGAATCCGTGGGTGATTTGAGGCGTTTGGCATTGCGGTGGTACCCGAGATCTATGCATTGGCGCAGTGCTCTTTCTAATGGATCGAGCCCTGTTGAGTCCTTCTTGAGTTTTTGACGCCGGGCCTTCTTGATTCCGATAATAGCTCGGATAGCTAACTGTATTTGGCTAGAGTTGCAAGATTCTCACAGCAAACCAGCCCCCATCGGATAGCTACCTTCTTCAAGTTAGTCTCTCGCATTGCATCATCATCGCCTTCTTGTAAGACTCTATAAAGGATCAGAAATACTGCATCAAAGAAACGGATTTTGGATAGACATATTCCTCTGTTCAGATCATCTTAAAAGCCTCTTGGAGATTATTTGTCATTTTCATTTTCATTTTCCCTTTTCCCTTTTCCCTTTTCCTTTTTTCTGTTTGCTTTACAAAAAACATTTATTACTTGACTTGGAAGCAATGCCTCTCATAGATTATATAGAAGTATCCGCGGCCTGTCCAGTGCAAGCAACAACTTACGGCTATTACCCATCGCTTCCAGTAAATGCGATTTTGCTGACAGTATTTGTCATCCTCTTCTGTGCTCAGAGACATAGGTTTTATAAGCATAATCTACTCTTACTCCCTGGTAATTGCAGCATGTTGTTGTTGTATGGAGATGATTGGCTATGTCGGACGAGTCGTCATACATCACAATCCTTGGAGCAAAACAAGTTTCCGAATTCAGGTCATTTATCTCATAATTTCTCTTGCACTCACAGCAGCTGGAATCTATATTGCCTTGAATTATACTATTAAGTATTATGGGTCTAAATACTTAAAGCTGAAGCCATTGCTCTATATGTGGATCTTTATTGGCTGCGATGCTCTCTCTATTCTCCTTTGAGCGGCTGGAGGTGGTATTGCTTCTTCTGCCAAGGATGACTTGGATAAGGTCGAGATGGGAAACAATATCATAATTGCGGGAATTGCATTCCAGGTTATCACCATGATTGGATGTGGCATCCTTGCAATTGATATTGTCCTCCGGCGACTTCGACACCGAAATATTAATGGCGAGAAAGGTGGGTTGGATAAAACGACTTACTCCAAAGTTTGAAAATTTCTGGCGTCTGTTTGCTTCGCGTATGTGACCGTTCTCATTCAGTCGATTTATCGGTATGCTCGGCACTTTATTTTGAAATTAACATTCAAATCGAATCTAACCTCATATTAGTATTCCTGAAATGGTTGGTGGCTGGGGCAACCCAAGAATGAGAGTTGAGAAGGAATTTCTCCTGCTTGACGGACTGCAAGTATATATCCATTGGTCTTGGTATAGAAAGGGCTATTTACTGACTTGCTTCAAGCATGATAGCAATGGGATCCATTTCTCTCACGGTTTTCCACCCTGCATTTTTCTTCCCTGCAATGAGAACGGGAAATGGGGCGACAGATCATGATGATGGCAATGATTCACAGCGGGAGCTTTCCGATGGACCCAGCTACCCAGCTCTGCACAGCGTAAGAGCCCAGTTCACGAAAACTTTCCTTCATTAGGAAATTCGAACGTTGAATATTGGAGGATCAGATGCTTTTGATGGTGGTTTGCTGGGGGAGAGGAGAAGAAGGTGATGAGGTTGTGGATTGAAAAGAATCGAGGATGGAGGTTCAACTTCCTGTTTTGAGTTTATTCTCATAAGAAACACACTCATTATATCTACACTATTAGAGTAATAGCGACTTTGTTGAACACTAGAGTCTTATTTTATGTTGTGGGCAATATATTAAATCTAACCAGCGGCCTTGAACAATGCTCGAAGCTTCAGTCACGATCGCTTTCGACCACCCCATTGCCCACCACTTTTCATCTAAAACACTACATGCAACAGCCCAGTAGCTAAGAATGGATTATGCTGAATCAACACGATTCATCAAGGCATTAATGTAGTCTTCTGAAAGCTGGACAGGCCATCCGACAAGCAACTCTGCTATTTCTGGACAGTGACTGACTTGAAACAAGTATCTCATCGTGAATGCCTTTGCATCACCATTCACAATGGGTGATAATATAGAGCTTTACTGTAGTTCATCTTCTAGCTCACTCAGAGCCTTCTCAGTGTCTTCAGGTAACTCGGGCAAATCATTCAGATTTGGCACGAAGACCAGTCCAGACAACTCTCCCCTGGCGGAGCCAATGTTGAGCCTCGCGTGTGACTGCACACATGGGCTGGATCCTTCGAAGCAGTTGAACGGACTGGTCCACCACCGATTGTTGAGGACCTAGCCCTACCTGTAAAAGGCGGAGCCGCTCTGGAAGGTTTGGTAGATTGAGAAGGATTCGTCATCGGCGCAGTACTGACCCCGTACTCTGCTATGTACAAACACAACTCTCCGCGCTGGTTGCATCTTTGGAAGCTTGGCAAAACCTCATCGCACTATGACCTCACTTCGATATTTCCAGTTGGCCAATAGATGACCATGTCTGTGTTTAGGGATACCTTTACTTTTCTTCGCTTGCAGCGTACGCAGCCGCGGCGCGACTTTGTGTGCTCTCCCATGAGCAATACAAAAGAAATGAGGAATCTTGTCTTGGAGGTGAGACCATCAACAGCGAGAAGAGTAATTGCAGGTGGGTAAGCTCTGTGGTGTCTCGGCCCGGATTAACTGAGTTGGCCGAATCAGGCCTCAAGATCTTTGTCAATTCACCCGTGTTTGCTAGAGAAAATTGCCCAAGCTACTAGCACATTTATCGCTTTGAACTACAGTTAAACCGGTACCCTTAACCCACTGATCGCCGGATTTCTTTTAGCTCCGTTGCCGCATCACCTCGATATTTTGCTCTCAAGTGACATCCAGCGGAGACTAACGTCCAGGTTAAATATCTCGAAAAGCCGAGGTTTGATTATAATCACAAGGGAATGATTAATAGCAGCAAGCCGTGCGCGTCGCAGCCGGGTGCTTTGAGTTTGACGAGACAGAAAACCGAGTCCCATTGGCTGTAGGGATGGGAAACCGACCATCAGGCTTTGGCCAGTATTGGCCAGTATTGGCCTGCTTTAGCGACGGTCTGTGCAACCTTCAGCAAACCCCCGCGAGTGGCAGACGGACTTGCGGTTGAGTCGATGCCGAGGCTAAAATAGTTGAGGTGGTTGGAGGCATTATCCTGCCCAGTACCATGACACCTTCATCTCAATGTCTGAGACACCCGCCCCACATTGAAGCATTGGCGGAGGTTGGAGATGCTGATTATGCAAATAATTTGTCAATGCCTCATGCTTAAGGCCGGGAATACAAGTCATCACAGTGCCTCCCAACCCTTCTTCTGTCTGTCTCTTGGGAGCGTCAACGTGCCCGAGTAGCCAGCGCCACGCGTGACCGGCATAATTTGACTCTGCTCGTGGTGTCGAAAATGCCCCCAAAACCAGATACCCCAGAGCCGTCGTTTGCTACAAGCTCGGATCCTCTTATTTCCGAGGCAGTGGACCATAGGATTCGCCGAAAGGTACAGATTGAATAACCTTGCGTATGGATGGTACCACAGGAGACTAATTGCAATTGTCAGTTTGATCGCAGGGTTCTTCCGCTAATGTGCTGCCTATACATCCTGTCCTATCTTGATCGTGGCAACATAGGCAATGCAAAAACAGCTGGGGCCCAGGATGCACTTGGACTCAGCTCCTCGCAATGGTCTTGGGTACTCAACTCATTCTACATCAGTTACATCGCTTTTGAATGGACAACCATGCTCTGGAAGATATTTCCAGCGCATATTTATGTCGCCATTCTCTGCCTCTGGTATAATATCCGTCCATGCCCTAACCCCCAAGCGATATTCAATGATGCTAACTAGATATAAATCCAGCTGGGGGGCGGGTGCCATGAGCTCTGGGGCAGCTCATAACATGGCCCAGCTGATTGTTACGCGCATTTTTCTAGGGATCTTCGAGGCCACTTTTGGTTCCGGCGCCCCGTACTTCTTGTCGTGTTTATACAAGCGTGAAGAGTTGGGGTTTCGCATGTCTATACTTTTAGGCATGTTGCCGCTCGCCAACACCTTTGCTTCAAGTTTGGCGTATGGGATTACTCACATCAAAGGTTCTTTGGAACCGTGGAGACTATTATTCATCATTGGTACAAACATGTGCACCCTTTTGCTCTACCCTTCTTTTTGGCTGCCCGTTGGGTTATCACCATGGCTGACCAGCTGACATTTGGATTGCAGAGGGGGCTCCTACAATCTTGTTTGCGCCAATCGTTTTCTTCTTTTTGATCGACTCGCCATCCACTGCCAGATTCCTCACCCAGGAGGAGCAGACTTATGCCGTGGAGCGGTTGAGGCTCAGAGACAGCACGTCCAAGGGAGGCGTGAAATGGAAGCAAGTACTGGATGGGATTCTCGATTACAAAAATTATGTACACGCCATGATGCACTTCTGCTGCAACTTTTCGTTTGCTGCATTGTCCAACTTCCTCCCCACCATCGTTCACAACATGGGCTACGACTCCATCACTGCTCAGGGTTTAACGGCACCCCCATACTTTGCTGCTTTCCTGCTTTGCATCGGTTCTGCATTTCTATCGGACAAGTACGGAAATCGCGGCTTTGTAGTTGCAGTGTTTGCGGCAATGGCATCTGTTGGGTATGGGCTCCTGGCAGGAGTTCAAGACATGGACAAGACAGGGCCTCGCTATCTCGGGGTATGGCTTGCTGCTTGTGGAATCTTCCCAGCACTGGCCCTTAATATCACTTGGCTGCTGAATAATCAGGGAGGAGATTCGAAAAGAGGAGCTGGGCTCGCCATATCATTAACGATTGGGCAGTGCTCATCGCTGATTAGTAGTGTTGTTTTCCCGTCCCACGATGCGTACGTAAAACATTCCCCGAAACTTGTGCTGGCGGAGTTTGGCTAATTGCAAGGTAGACCCTTCTTTGCGACTGGGTGCGCTATTGGTTGTGGTTTGAGCGGCGCGGTCGCGATTCTCTCCGTAGGCATGCATTACGCCCTGGTAAGAGAGAACAAGCAAAAAGATGCCTTGTATGGGCCGGTAAACCGAAATGCTGAAATCGACGTGTCTGAACAAGGCGACTACAACTCACAGTTCCGATATTTTACTTGAGAATGCGGGATGCAAAACAATGACCGAGATGTTGCGGCTCTGAAGGGATCATGACTGAAGGCTAACAATCCAGATTAAGTCGCATGACAGGTGGAATGGTCAATTATTCTGCATGATTGGCATCGAGAGTAAAAAAAAAAAAATGGTCTTGATATTTGGCAAGGAGAATGGGGAGACAAATATTGGGACAGCAATTAAGGTCATCATATCGAGTTGCTGCGGGCGCTGCGCGATTTACGCGTCGCACGGTGCCGTTTGAAGCTGCAAAGGCCATCGCTGGAGGCTGGGACTAGGGCTTAAATTCTTTTTTAAAACCCAGATTTAAAAATCCGCTTTGGGCCGTTCATATGAGGCGTCTGCCAGATTAGCCGTCGGGCGGTTGCAAGACTTGTGGTGTACGTGTGTGGGCGCTGCGGTATTTTCCGTGATGCTAGAATGCCTGCAAGGAAACCTAAATGGTGCCGGGGTCAGAGCGTTCGTTGGTGGTCTCTTCACCCATTCGGGCCATGGAATAACTATAGATGACATGGTCAAATGGACGCTGTATTTGACATGGCCTTGTCATTTTTACAAGTACCGCAAGTGCGCGGGTGTGTGTCAAGCCTGCATCTTAACCACCCTTATAACCCTGGCTTTTCTAGGCCTCCCACTGGGCCCATTCAACAGTCAACACAGGCTCCTGGTAACATGGTGGGCTGGCTGACCGCTAACTTCGGTGTGGAGCCTCCCCGTGTTAGTCTTAGAGCTTGTCTACTTGCTACACGTAATGTAACCCTCGCCTTCCACAGTGGCTATGCCCCTAGCGCCAGCCGTTATCGCGTCAACTAGAGAGAGGTGGTTTCCAGTAGTCAGTTGACGGCTATCAACTGACCTTCGTCCGCCGATCATAACGGTCGGTGCCCGTGGCAAGCACCCTTGTCCGAGTTTGAAAAGAGTGTCGCCATCCTCCCCAGATTTACACGGCTGCGCTTGTCCATCTCCGTCTGTTTTCTTTCCATTTATCTCACTCCTCCCAGCTCGTTTGGTCCATTACAGCCCCCAATAGCCTGTCATGTCTGGTGGCATCTGGGATATTCCTCTTCAAGTGTCCAACTTCAACATCGTCCTGACACTTCTCGGAGGTTTCATCTCCTTATTTGGCCTTGTGTCCTACTTATTCAAAGAGACTTTCTACCTCTCCGAAGCCCGTGAGTTTTCTTTTTTATTTTTAGTTTTTTTTTTTCAATCCCTCCCCCCCCCACCCACAAATATTCAGTGTCAGCCACGGGACTGATCCAGCAGGCATACAGTCATTGCCCTCATAGTTGGTCTAGTGCTTGGGCCCAATGGAGTTGGTCTCATCAGACCTGATAGTTATGCTCAGTGCTCCGTTGGTGATGTTTCGGCAGCCCAATGCGAACAAAATCTCGATTCAATCACGTTCAACTTTTCGCGTCTAGTTCTTGGTGTTCAGCTTGTCCTTGCAGGCGTCCAGCTTCCCAGCAAATACCTGCAGACGGAATGGAAGTCTTTACTTCTTCTGCTGGGGCCTGGCATGACAGCAATGTGGATAGCGACCAGCCTTCTCATCTGGACCGTAGCTGGAGTCCCTAGCATTCTACACGCCCTCGCCATCGGAGCATGTGTAACGCCAACAGACCCAGTACTCTCGGCCGTCATTGTCAAGGGAAAATTTGCCGACCGCAATATTCCCAAAGACCTCCAGAATCTCATTATTGCAGAATCTGGAGCTAATGACGGGCTTGGGTATCCATTTTTGTTTCTTGCCTTGTATTTGATCAAATACATCGGCTCTGATGTTGCTTTTGGCAGCACTAGTGATGCCTTGGGGATCTGGGTCTCCCTAACTTGGGGTTATACAATCATCCTGAGTATTCTATACGGCGCAGTTGTTGGTTATATCGGCAAAGAACTGCTTCATTGGGCCGAAGAAAGAAACTATATCGACCGTGAGAGTTTTCTCATCTTCGCCATCGCCCTTGCTCTATTCATTCTAGGCACGTGTGGCCTAATGGGGACTGATGATGTGTTGGCCTGTTTCATTGCCGGAAATGCCTTTACCTGGGATGACTGGTTCCGAAAGGAGACCAAGGATGATTCCTTGCAGCCTACCATCGATATGCTGCTCAATGTCACTATATTCCTTTGGTATGGCGCATCTCTTCCATGGCACCTGTTTAGTAACGACTCTGTCATTTCTCCTCTGCGCTTGATTGCACTGGGCGCTCTAGTCCTCCTTTTACGCCGCTTGCCTTGGATTTACACAATGCACAAGCACATTCACCAGATTACGGAAACAAGACAAGCTATATTTGTCGGTTTCTTCGGACCTATTGGAGTATCTGCTATATTTTACATTTTCGTGAGCATCGAGTTTATCGAGAAGCACCTCAGTGAGAATGGCGTACCCAGGAGTGACGTTAAAGATCTCGGTGACCAAATTCGGGTCTTGGTTTGGTTTTTCTCTGTTTGCAGTATTGTAAGTACTCGCCAAGATATCAATTCTCATAATCGCCATGTATTGACAAACATCACAGGTCGTTCATGGGCTCACGATTCCTGTTGTGCAGCTAGGATGTCTTGCCCCTCATACCTTTAATCGGGTGCTCAGTCATAGCCTAAGTGAGGACCAGTTTATGGACAGAGTTCGACGCAGAATTCCTGTTATTGACAAGGTTTTCTCTCGCAACGCCGGAAATGGCGATGGAGCTAGTATCGTAGGCCACGATTGGACTCCGACTGTCCCGCAGGGCCGTAATAGTTCGGCAACCCTTGGACCTAATGCATCCTCAGGTGAAGCCTCGGGGGTTCCTTTCTCAAGTATTGTTGTTCGAATCGACACTGAATCGGGAGCTGAAACACCACTTTTACAAGACCACGATGGTCAGCTTTCTCAGAGGAACTACACTTGCATGTAAGATATAGATAAATATATGGTTGCATCTTATAGATCTATGGCAGATTACAGTGGCTAGCAATACTTGTTGTTGTCGGGTCGGGAAATACTTATTTTATGAGTGCAGAGTAGTGGCGAATGTATATCAATGCTAAGTATTTAATCCATGTTTTGGTCACTAAACTAAAGCAATACCCCTTGGAGAAAAATAAAAATACTATAGTTTGCCAGTATTTTATTAATAGAACCAAGTATGATGAGCTGCAGTACAAGCTATGCCCCGAAAAGGCCACTCAATTAGTGGCTTAATACCCACACATATCTGGTTGTCCGTGTTTATAATCAAATGTTGGCGGTAATACCTGGTGGTATGGTCTTAACTCCTCCGTCATCTCCTAAAAAAATGCCTTTTGTATCAAAACGCTTGTTCTATTAGTTACATTACAAGCAGAGCTAATAGCAACCGTATCTTGTTAGAATTGTCTTATGGGACAATAGCGTCCAGATGATGAAGTCGCCATCCCGGAAATTAACTTACGTTTGAATATGGCAGTTGTTAAAATATTGTCCGCTGCTTTCTTTGCCAGCAAGGACTCCATGTACATGTGCACGGCTGCCCATCTCGGCGCTGCGGGCAAGAAAGTCTGGTGGCGTGGCCATTCCCTCTCGTAACAAACCAAAATTGCAATGGCTTGGGTTTGGCGTGTTGATTATAACTTCCTTTTTCCCCGATGACTTCAATCGATAGTCTAGTTCTCTCGTAGCATAAAGAACTAACAATTTTGATACTTGGTAGCGAGAAGTTATGTCTGCTTTTTCTGGATCATTGAGACGCTCCATAATGCTTCTGTTTGAATCTGGGATAAGCTCCTTGATTGGAGCCCAGTAGTGCATGGCAGTATTAGGAATAACAAACTTCCCGGCAGATGAGGATGCACGCAGCTTGGGTAGCAACAGTAGAAAGAGAAGAAGAGTAGAAATAACATTGAATGTATGCATTGCCACTGGTTGTATCCAAAAAACGGCTGTACTATAAAGGTGTTCCTAGGTCTACTGCCTGGTTGAGACCACGGTTGATTTTTTTACAAATAAATAAACATTGAATGTAATCGTTTTTTGTTGCTTTCAAAGGTGCTGTTTTTCATTGTGCAGATCCCGCCATTGGCAAGGACGGCGTCGAGACGGGTCAGACCCTTGCAGGCCCTCTCGGAAAGGCCGTGATGGATTCGTAGCTATCCATATCAAGTTTATAGACTTCTATTGAATCAGTGGATCGGTTCGTAGACTCGAGAAGTGTCGGTCGAGCCTTCTCCCCCTTTGACACATCTCGGGCAGCCATGATGAGCTTTCCCAGTCTGATCTGCAGCAGGTGCTGACTGGCCTCAAAACAGGCCAGTATTGGAGCCCGTGACGATGATGGTCTGCTCACAAAGGCCCTGAGCAAATCCAGGATAGGGAAGTGTAACAAACAAGTTGGATAGCAAAACGGACCCAACGCCGTAGACAGCGGACGGAACAGATATGATGGCCAATGTATCTTGTTTAAGTGCAGTTGATAAAAATTAGCTGGCATTGACCAGAAATTCAGGACAAGTCTCACCCGAATCCTTCTGAGGTGCCTCTTTCGGAGATTGCCCTCTGCATGCACACGATTTTACACCAAAGAACGACACTCTATTTCAGCTTGTATGCCGTGCTTTACTCTAGACTGTCCAAAACGATGCGCGAAGGAAAAATAGAGAAGCGTGACAGACCGCCCAAGTCTTGCAAACTTTGTCGCGTTTGAAATTAAGTGTAATTTCAATTCATATCCATGTTATCAAGATCCTTGTGCTAACATTTTATGATATATATAATAGGCTGAGATGAAACCGAGGTCTTCCTTGTGAGACTTGTCTTGGGAGAGGCAAGGAGACGCAATGTCGATATGCATTGAATGCAGATAGGAATGAGAGAGCAGACGATGGAAAGGAAACAGTCAACCATCGTCTAAAACATCTTGAGGATCTAATATCATCCCTAGCTCAAGAAGGTGGACCTAAAGGCTCAACATTGCTCACAGCGTTTGGTGAGACATCGAATGAGAATGGATTAGGTCATAAGCGCGAGGGTTCCACCGCAGCAACTAGTCCGACTGAAGCCCTTCCAAGTGGTCTATTCAATAGGGTTCAGACAAGCTATGTTGACTATAGCCATTGGTCCTTTATTTTGGAGGACATCAAAGAGAGTAGAGAGCATTTATCGTGGCCAAGGCCCGATGACCCTACGTCTGCAGCACACCCAAAACCAACAGAACTTGAAGAAGACTACAAGACAAGAGGCACGAGATGGTACAGATCTCACTTTCGGGAACACCGGCAGCTTGGGGTTGGATCAACTCCCTGAGATATTGCCAGATCGTCAAGTTTGTGTTAATTTAGTGTCCAAGTATTTTCGGTCGCAGCATACAATTTTGCACAAGTTTGACTCTCCCAGCGGTGAGCTTCTGATTTTTGATCTAATTGTAACGGTAAATAGACTTAGACTCCTCAATGTTAGACATAGTTGGACTATCAAGTTCTCATAACATGTGAGATTTATTTTGGTCTACAACTTGATGGCTTGTTATTGTGTAACTCAATATTGGCCTCGGAAATCCCACCTCCCTTCATCCCGTAGACCACCTCTTATAACATAGGGTTTGATTCACTATTCGAATGGCTTGTGCATCGCGCTATGATAAGTCCAGAAGAATCAAATTCTGCAATTTACACAATAAGTGTTGCTTGGGCAATCATAGGGAGTACCGGAAGCCCTTATTGTCAATCTCTGTAATATCGTGCATCCCGGCTTCCACCGCTTCCTTTTCATCAACTACTCCTGCAGCATCGCGCCTCTTGTTCTCGCGATACATGTAAATATAAAGAACAACAATAGAAAGCAGCTTTACCGTATATCCTACTACCATTGCGATGTAGGCACTGTGGTAACCAGCTGTGGGTGGTCAGTAAATGTACACATACACAGGGGTGGCGCTAACTTACGAGCCTCGCTTGAACGGAATGTTTGCGGGCCAATAATATTTCCAACACAGTATCCCGTAAATAATACGGCCGCTGTGAGCTGTTTCTTGGTTGATCCGGCCACGTTGGAAGAGATCATAGTCAAGGACATGCTGAAACCGAGGCCCTGGAAGTAACAGAGCCAGAGCGCAACCAAACGACCCCACTATTACATCTTGTCAGAATATGGCTGATTATCGATTCTTCCTTTAAATCTCTTACCTTGTTTTCTGTTGGGAGTCCCACAAGCAGCGCCGATCCCAGTATGCATATCGAGTTGGCTACAATCATCGTAATGCACCTCGAATTGGGGAACTTGGTGCAGATTACTCCGCCACTGATCAGGGCTAGAAACTGTACCGCACCACCAGGAATCTGCAAGTACTGCGTGCCCAGCGTGTCAAACCCAAACCCTTTTACAATAAGGCTGGCGAAGCTTGTGAGGGCTGAGTTGGGCACCTGAGCCCCGACGGCCATGATGAACAAAATCCATGTCTTGGGGTCCTTTGCACACTGGACCGCCTGGTACTTCTTGAAGTGTTTGTTCTTGACGCCCTGGCGATTGCGTGATACCCGCACTGTCGCGATGGTGCGCTCTCTCTCGTTCAGAAAGCGGGCCGTCGCGGGCAAATCCGGCAGCACGAAGAGACTGACAATACCCCAGGCAGTGCTGGCCGCTCCAAATATGATGAAAACATACATCCACCGTTCAAGACCGGTCGTGATGTGGCCGACAGCATAACCGATGAGGCCTCCAAACATGGTGGCTATTCCGTTTGTGCAGTAGTAGGCTTCAAGACGTAGTGGTTGCTCAGAAGTTGTGTACCAAATAGACATGATGAGCACAAAAGCAGGGTTGACAACGGCTTCGAGGAGCCCCAGAAAGAAGCGGTTTGCGGCCATGCCGGCAAACGAGTTGCACGCGGGTGTCGTGATGAGAATCACTCCCCACATTATCGTTGTTACAGAGACGAGGCGACCAACTGGAAGTCTCTGCATAAGATATGAGGCCGGGAATTGAGAAGCAAGGTATCCGAAGTAGAATATCGATCCTGCGTATTGGTTAGAAGGGTTTTCCGAGTTGGGAGTGAGTAAAATCACCAAGCCATGAGTAGTCTTGTCCCTTGAGGTTCGTCCCCTCCTTTAGACCGTACACACTGGCAAAGTTGATGGAGTTCTTGTCCAGGTACTGAAGGGTGTATGTGCCAATTAAAATCGGCACTACTCGCATATCAATCTTTCGTAGGACTTTTTTAATCTCATCCTCCGAAAAGTCCTCATCTTGCGCTCCCGCATAAGCCTGGTAGGCATCGTCCAGATCCCGGCTTGACTTGTCGGTGTCCAGCGGCGCCGCAGTAGCACTAGACTTTTCAATGTCTTTTGACTCCATTTTTCAGGTTCTCGATCAGACAGTCAGCGGCTGAGCAGACTGTTTTGGCGGAACTCAATCCATTCTATTATACCCCGTTCAACTAGCCTGACTAATTCCCCGCGCATATTCGTATGTGTAATATGGTCATCTCGCTGCCCACTTGCAGATCTCATCCTTGGCCAGAAAGAGCAATGGCACCGGGGTTTGTCCGACTCTAGGCCCTGCGCAAGGGGCCTTTCCGCGGTGATATTCAATTTCGAAACACTGCGGCAGGCCCGTCGAAGAAAGAATGGGTATAAGGCGGGGGCATGGACCGTTGCTGGACGGTGGAGGTGACGTGGCGGGCCAATAGCCAGCACCACATCTCAATGGCATCATCAAGGTGGGTATTGAGGTGATGGGCGACCAGACCGCAAACAGGGTGGAGATGGATGCATGTCCCTATTTCCGCACGTATTCCCCGTACTCCCCGAAAATTTCCAACGCCTCCATTAATGGTCGTGGCATATTGAACGCGTTTATTGGTACTGTTGCTAATTATCGGCGAACTCGGTTTTCAATGTGACATTGCTGGGTCTGACCCTTGCAAGAGTTGCCTCAAGCCCCAGCAGAAACCAGCCAGGGCCCGGGGAAGCTCGGTCTGCTGCTATCTTTGGTGTCGAATGTTTCCCCAGGATCCATGGGTAACACTTCTTTTGATTAAACTCGCCGATTAAGAAAGGCTAGTTGCCGAACATCGCTGTCTTAAAGGTGGCGTATTCATCAATGCCATACTTGCCTCCTTTTCTGCCACAGCCACGGCCCAGTCTGCCCTTGATCTCCCTGAATAGAATGGCTGGGTCACTGATAATTCCCATATCGTATCAGTAATTGCGCAGAGCAGACCAATGCATCATTTTGACTTACTGGTACTCACGCCAACCATCCCTACTGCCAGCTTCTCTGCAACCCTCCAGCATAGCTTCACATCTTTGCTATGAAAGTATCCACCCCTACCAACATTGGCCCGGTTTCCTAGACCGATAACCAGATCTTGTGTGGAGAATTGAATGAGCTCGACTAGTGGGTCTTTTTCCTAAATGAAGAGCATATCTGGGGATGCATACAATATAACTGTAGGGCTGTAGAAATCTGGACCAAAGCGACAGGCTAGGCAACCATAAACGACTACATTGCCGCCTTTTAATTTCGCATCTTCCATGTGATGTTGATTGACCTTGGAAACAGCTTGCTCGCGGATAATTGGCCAAAGCCTAGGTATTTGTACAAAATTTCGCCATTTACCGCATAATTATAGTCAGAATCCTGAAAAACAATAAATGGTGCTAGTTCGCCTAGCTCGTCTGCCCGGTGAGCAGAGATGATGCCTTACATCTGAGTTCATAACACAAACTAGGACATTTTTACTCTAAGCGGCTAATCAATTCACTTTAATTTATGAGCCTATATTACTTACGCCTGTAGTGTGGCACCGCCGACCCAGAGCCGTCCGGGGCCGTCCGGCTCTGAATGAAATGAAACTCCACCATCTTCGCTTCTTAGTAATCAACTCTTATACAAGCCCCGTCTTGCCAATTACCTTGCGTATTTCTTTTTGTATTTCTATACCCTGAATAATATCTGTATTTCATATCATACTTCAAGTCCTTTTTATCGCAAAATGAGTACACTCGAAGAGTTGTGAAACCTCACCACCATTGTAGCTGACACTGGTGATTTCAACACGCTGCACACTTACAGCTCTCAAGATGGGGCTACTGGCTTATCGCACATTGTTATTGCGTCAAATAATCATCAATACTAAGTTTTGATAAAACAGTTGTACTCTATGACGTCGCAAAGTCACAAGACATTGAGTTGCAGGTGGAGCATGGTGTTCTGATTTCTAGTTGAGTTTGGATGTCAAACTTTAACGTTGCATTCTCAGCTTTGTCTTTACCGAGGTCGAGGCCGCTCACTCATTTGATACGGACAAGACTATACAGATGGATCGAGAAATCATTGATTTTTACAGAGAGCTGAGCTTATCGAAAGAGCGAGTGCTAATCAAGATAGTATCCGCAAGAGAGGGTTTCAAGGCATGTTGGCGACTCAAGGCCGAAGGAATCCACTGTAACATGACTCTCATATCCTCCGTCGTCCAGACCAGATTGGCTGCTGAGGCCAATGCGATTCCTTTTTCACGATTTGTTGGTCGTTCTATGGATTGGTACCAAAAGAATTATCATGGACAGGACTATACGGGCATTGAGGGTCCTCGTCGAACTAGTGAACGGAATCTACTACTTGTACAAGCTCCCTGGCATACGCACAGGAACTTATTACTAGTCCCCTCAACATTTACGAATGTGTTGCATTTGCATAGTACAATGACGTTCTTTCATTTTTTTTTATGCCAAGTTCCACATGAATTTTCGAGTAAACCTGTGCTTTCTTTTATTTCTTGTTTTCCACCACAGACTCGACTCTCGTGGCAAAAATATCACATCACGGACCAGTAATCATTCCGTCAACGGACTGAGCTTAAAGGAAAAGCACAAAACTCAGGATTGCAAAATTTATCGAGGCAAACGACAGGATGGTGCATTTTACTCCAAGCTCCATTCCAAGGTCAAGAGTGAAAGGGAATCAATCGGTGGATCATTTGACATGTGGGAGGATCAGGACTTGGCAGATTTGTAAGCTAGTCAACTAGCCCGATCCAGATTAATAATAGCCTCGCGTATCGACAAAGGGCCGAAGGCCGAGCCAGGCCAAGCCTGTCACTAGTTAGTTAATAAGAGTGTGAGGGGTCTTGTGAAAATAAGCTTGGTTGGTGCCCCAGATCAGTATCATTTCAGCAAAATGTCAGTATCAAAACCCATTCTCATTTCCGGTGCCGGCCTTGCATCGCTGCTGCTTGCCCAATCCTTGCGATTGTCCAAAATACCCTTTCGGATTTTTGAGCGCGACTCTTCTTTTGTCTTCCGCGCCCAGGGTTACCGGCTGCGATTGTCATCAGAGGGCCTGGATGCAATCGAGTCAGTTGTAGATGCCCAAAAATGGCAACAGTTCTGGGATAAGTGCGGAAAGACTGGTGGCAGCGGCTACAGCGCATTGGATGCCGTGACTGGTGAACAGACAGACCATATCATGCCAGAGAATCTATCTTCGCGAGATGGAAAAGTTGTTGGAATCGCTCGAGGGGAGATGAGAAGAATATTTGCCGAGGGCTGTGAGGAGCACATTGAATGGGGAAAGAACGTCACCGGCTATGAGGTAACTGAAGACGGTGTCCGAGCTATCTTTGCAGATGGCACCAAATCTGTCGAAGGTTCGATGTTGATTGGTGGTGATGGCATCTACTCCAAAATCGCAAAGAAGGTTTCGGGCGGAAAGCTCAAGGTATATGACACAGGCGCCAGGGGAATCCACGGCCAGGCACCTACCGCGGCTTTCAAGGGTCTAGGCGAAGGTGTCTTCCGGCTGCTGGACGCTACACGGTCCAACGGCTCCATCTTCATTATGACCAATGTACGCCCGGAAGACATGGACGACCCCAATGTTCAGTTTGGCTGGACCATGGGAGGCCAACCAGGAGTCATCCGCGCGCCCAACGACGACTACTCAATTGTTGGCAAGCAGGCTGCCGATATCGCCAAATCGTTTGTAAAGGACTGGCATCAAATATGCGATCATCTATGTGAAAAACTCCAAAGGTATAAGTGCAATAGCTTAAATTCAAAGTGATAGAGTCATGTGCCAATTATTCCGTCAGAGTAGCATCGAGATGTGCCGTTGAATAATACCCACCATGTGACTGTGGTTACTATTGGCCTGTGTGGATTAAATGCGACTCCAATCCAAGAGTCGCGACAAAATGGTCTAGGTCAAATCGGATGGTTACGATACAGATCGGCATTGTATTTACATGCATCAGGCGGATAACCAGCGTTTCAGCGATGCCTGTTTGCCAGAGTCGACCACTTGGCGCCTTTTCGACTTGCGAATCCCAGATGACGTCTCTTTGGATTGTTTGACTGGGCGAGTTTGGCGGGATGGGATTGGGACAACCACTTCGGCCTCGGCCACTTGGGCTTGGGCCGCCTCTACTTTGTCCTCTTGATCGTTGTTGGCAGGGGAGGTGCCATCAAACAGGACACGCATTGGCACAGCGCTCAGGGCTACATGCATGGACGGTTTTACGAAGCAGTATTTCTGGGGTGCTCCTTTCAGCCAGCCCTTTTGCTTCAGTTCGTCGAGCGTGTACGGAGTCGGGAGTTGTTCCAATTTCCAAATCTCATATCCGTACTTGGCCCTACCCTCGAGGCCATCTCGGTCGAATTCATCATTGAGCAAGCCACTGGAGTCGCGAATTTCGCCTGGTCTTTTACCGTGGCTAATGGTGGCCACGTAGCGGATGGATGATGCAGGGCTTGTCTCGTAGATCCAGAGCCGCTTGACCGTGGGAGGGATGAGGTAGCTGCGGAATTCGTGGTTTTTGACGCGCTTTACAATGTTTGCGACGTGCTGCGGGTGGATCGAAATGATGATGTCGCGCTCCAACGCGGGGGGCGTCATTGTTGCGCGTTGATTGATTGAACAACTCGGCACGATGGATAACTAAAAGGGGCTTAGACTACATTTTCGAAAGAATCAATGTGGATCAACTGTCGGGCCGTTACCCTGAACCATCCAATTATTTTACATTCGGCTTGTGACAAAGGTGAGAGTATTTTCAAATTCCGGGTCAAAAAAAGCACAGGTGTACCCGGTGGGTTACTAAGTAGCAGCGCTCGCAAGCTCACTAGGCTTATTAGAGCCCCACCTCTCCTATTAGAGAGGTAGTTTTAAAACCTATAACTATATTAAATATATAACTAGCTTTAATATTATAATTTGATTATAATTTCCTTATTTTATAATTAAATTATTTTAAATTTTAAATATTATTAATTTTATATTTAAATTTATTATAATTAAAATTTTATTTAAATCTTATTATATTATAGTAAGTATAATATATATATATTTATTAGGTAAAAATATTATATATATAATTTATAGAAATTTTACATTATCCTAGGAACTTATAATAATAAAAATAATTATTATATATTATATTAATAAGTCTTTTATTAAGAAATATATAGTTCTATTAAAAGCTAAAAAAAAGCTTTTTTTTATAAATTTAGAAAATATTTTAATTATTCTTATAAAATTAAAAAAATAAATAATTTTTATTTATATATAAAATATTAAAAAAAGTATATTTATTATAATTAAAGCTTATTTATATAATTATATTAACTTTTTAAGAAAATATTATTTAAATAGCTTTAAATTATTAATCTTAAAATCTTAGATTATATATTTTAAAAAATAATATTCTAAGTTTTAATTTAAGATTCTAAAAATAAAAAAGATTATAAGAATTATAATTAAATATAATTTTTCTTATTTAAAGGCTTAGTTCTAAGAGCTTAAAGGTATTTTTATAAAGGCTTTAATTATAATATTTAATTTATAGAATTTTAATAAAATATTATTTTAGTTAAATTAAATAAATAATAATTTAAAAATATTTTTAATTTATATAAAAAAAAATATTTAGCTTATAATTTTTTAATTAAATAATAAAAAATTATTAATTTTAATTAATATTATTAATATTTAAAGGAAAATAATTTTTATTTTTTTTATTTTTTTAGTAAAAATTATTCTTAAGAAATATATAATAATTAATATTAATAAAGATATTATTATTATTATAATAATAATAAACTTTAATAATAATTATTAAATATTATAATAATTATATTATTTTAATTATTATTTTTTTGCCCTAAATAATAGCTTTAAAAATTATATAATTAAAAAATAATTTAAATATAATATTTATATTAAAAGAGAAAATTAAAATTAAAAGCTTATAATTTAGAAAAAAAAAAGAAAAAGCTAATATATAAAATGCTTTTTATAGATAGTTTTTTTACTTATAAAGACCTTAATTTTATATAGTATTATTATACCTTTAATATTATTTCTTTTTACTTTCTTTTATATATTAATTAAATTTTTTAATCTTTTAATATTAATATTTATTAATATCTTAAAAAGATATAATAATTAACTTTTAATTAGTTTATAAGAGCTAAGGGCTTATAAACTACTTATTTTAATTTTCTTTAATAATAAAATATACTATATAAAGAAATATTTAAAATATATTATATATATATAGGCTTTAAAAAGGTAGGTATATAGCTATTTACTCTAGAAACTATATTAGGCTTATTATAAAATAAGGCTAAAGATCTTACTAAGCTATTATTTCCTTAATTATTATAATAAAATATTATAATTTCTAGGAAAACTAAGAAATAGATTAAAAGTCTTTATAAGATTAGTAAGCTTAATATCTTTATTAAAAGAATTAGAAAGGCTATTAATAATATAAAAGCTTATCTTAATCTAGCTATTATAATTTAATTAATATATAAAAAGATAATCTAATAATAAGAAAAGTAAATTACTTTATAAGCTAAGTATATATATATATAATAATATATAAAAATTAATAATAAAATATATATTATTAAGGAAATATAATTAATAATTATTACTAAGGCTTATAAAAACCTTAATAAGAATATTACCTAAAAAAGTTAATTTTAAAAAAGTAATTTTAATTAGCTATAAAAGGAAAAGTAATAATAAATATAAAATATAGCTCTTAGTATTTTCCTTTATAGCTAAGGGGTACTAAAGGTAATATAAAAATTATACTAATATATATTAATACTAAAGAAAGTTAAAGCTATTTAATATATCTAAAGATTATAAAATATAAATAATAATAATAAAAAAAGATTTTTATTATTAATAGCCCTAATAATAATATTTAATTAGATCCTTAAAATCTTAAAATAAAAGATATTATAAGCTTTATTAAGTAAAATTATTCTTATTATTATTATTACTATTATAATACTAAAAATTAAAAATATAAATATTTAAAATAAAAAAAATATTCTAAGAATATTTATTAATATTAAATTAAATATAATAATTATATATTTTTTAAATATAAATAATAATAATAAGTATTACTACTTATACATTATATTTTTACTATTTATATACTAAAATCGATTCTACCGGGGTTTAGCCGGCATACCCGGGGTTCAACCGGCATTTCCTATTTATACACATAATCATATAACTCATAATATTCAAAGAAAAACATAACTAGAAACACACTAAAGTCACCTACCTCAAGGCAACCTTCTACTATAATTTTACAGCCCTCATAAGGCAGCCGCCCTTTAAAGCCAAGTATACAAAGAACCTAATTATAAGCTAAGCTTAAAAAGATAATAGCTATATTATAAGGATCTCTAGTACTATTAATAAAGTAATATAAAACATAATCTATATAACTAAAAACATAAGGTTAAGGATCTATAAAGGGACAAGGTAGGAGTAGCTAAGCCTATAGCTTATTAGCTAGGTAAGTAGTACCTTCCTTATTAGCTAAGAAAGTTATCTTAGTAGGTAGAATAGTGGCTAGGCCCTAATATATTTATATTTAGGGAAATTATAAAGATATATTTTTTAAATAATTTAAAGATAGCTAGGCTTAAGCCTTTAAGCTAAATTACTATTATTTTTATAGCTATTTAATTAGAATAAGTATTATCTTTATAATAAATTATATACTTTACTTAGTAAATATTTTACTATAAATTATATTAAAATTTAAGAGGTTAAGGAATAAAAGGGAAATTAAATAGACTTTAGTAGATTTTAGTATATAAATAGTAAAAATATATCTAGTATATAAATAATAATACTTATAATAATACTAAAAATATTAAAATTATAATCTCTATTAAAATTAAAATCTAATAATTATATATTAATTTTTCTTAGTTTATTAATATACTAAATAATAATAATATTAATAATAAAAATAATATTAATAATAAAAATAATATTTAATTATTTATATTTAATTATAAAGGCTTTAGCTATAATTAGATATTAAATTATTATTTTAATAATAAAAAAAATAAAATTATTATTAATTTAAATAATTTTAAGGTTTTTATATTAAAATTATAAAAATATATCTAATTATTATTATTACTTATTTATAATATTATATTTATTAAAGGAAAATATATATAAATAAGAAATATATTAAATTAGAATAAGATAATATTAAAAATATATTTCTTTTGATTATTTAATTATAAATATATTATATTTTAATAATATAAAGTTAGAAAAGTTAGTTATATATTTAATATAATTATAGGTTTTAAAACCACCTCTGTAAGAGGTAAGTACATACACTTAACCTAACCCACCAGGTAAACCTGTTCTTATTTGGCCCGTTTTTAAAAAGCGATCGGATTCATGAAGAGCCAGACTGTAAAGAAGTCTGCAGTTCGCCTTCACACGAACTATCCCAATGAACTGAACTCATGCTCCTAGTCCTCACAAGCCTCCATGGACCTTGTACTAATCACTATCATTCTCGAATTTGAATTCGAGTTTCCTTGACATTGGGCGGTGTACTGAACCAATTCATGAATTACCCGGGAACTGAAAAAAATGTCAGTTTAAACCCGACCATCCGATGGCCTGTTTTATCCATAATTTCTCTCTCATGTCTCTGATTAAAAAAAAAAGGGAAGAGGTCAACAAATACAATCTATCGTCAATTATTTTGTGCACTAGGTAGTATGGTGGTGTGCATGGCGGTAAGCCACATAAGCATGCCCAGACCGTCATCCCCACGTATTAACAATTCATTTACATTTGAGCTCATGTTTGTCAACTCGCAAGCCGTATAGTTGACAATCAAAAGTACCCGTCTCTGTTAATCTTTGGGTGGCAGCACAGGGTTTTTTTTTATACTTTCACCTGCCTCTCAGCCCTAAACCTTCCTCTGATTGCTGTTAATACGTTGATCGGAATGTGGCTTCGCCTAATGACTAGCTGGGACAACTGTTGGTGCAGAATGTAGCGCCGAGCTGGACTATTGAAAGCTATTGGTTTCTAGGCGCATGGTCCAGATGTTGGGAGCCAGCCAGTCGATGACAATAGAATGCATTAGCTGGATGCCTGGACCTGCTAGTCCGCGCCATCCTTCGAGTCAGGCACACAAATCAGTCGACCGCTATGGAGTTGTCGGACATGTTGCAGAACTTTTGAGGCGAGAGTGGCGAAAGGCTGCGTGCGTAGTTCATGTCCAAAACACTGGCCAGCGAGAGGGCTGCTAGGTCGATGTTATCGAGATGCCGACACAACCGGCATCAGGTCACATGATGTGGGCCTATTGAGTTGAAGGTAAAATATTCTGACTTAGCCCCTTGACCAGCCCCATCAGGGTTAGATGTCCATGACAAGATATGCTGTTTGGCAGTGGGGCAGCAAAGGCCGCTTAGACGATGCATACCGTGTCGCTTACCTTGGAGAAGAGAGCCCACAGGCTAAATCAATCACTGAATTATTGAATGGCTTGCTTCATCACTAAGACGAAAACGGTAGGCTCCGTAAGCCTCAATGCGTTGAACAACAGTGACGGGTGGTGACATGGTCAGCTTAGTCTTGTTGTACGATGGAACTTGGGAGGTTAGATCCCGGACTCATGGCCCAGATCCATACGGAACCCTCGCCGACTTACCGCCTGTCACCTTAATCACCAGAGGCTAACTCTAAGGTCCAAGCCACTAAGCATTAATAGGAGGTCTTCGTCAGCTTTCCATTATGGTAATTATAAATGGAAGCAATCTCCTAATGATATATGCGTCGACGACATTCATTCAATTCGATTCCATATTCTTACCCTAGTTCACGATGAAGTACTTCAATCCTACTTTGGGCTTGGCATTTGTCGCATCAGCCACCCAAGCTCTAGCAAACCCCAGTTACTCAACCACTTGTGTAAGCTTATATTCCATCTTGCATGCGGTTGCTTGAATGAGCTAATACATGTGATAAAGTGTCAAAGTCTTTCCCAGCATGTCTCATCCATTTACCATAGCCCGACTTCATCCGACTACCACAGCCTAATTGACCAGCGCTGGTCAAAGACGTCAATCCTGCCCGCCGCATGTGTCATCACTCCCAAGTCCGCTGCGGACCTTTCCAAGGCGATCAAGATCCTGGTCAAGCAGAAATGCAAGTTTGCAGTCAAGTCTGGCGGCCACAATCCTAATCCCGGCTTCAACAGCATTGCCGGTGGCGTCTCCATCGACCTCAAGAACCTGAAAACGGCAGCCTTGGCGCATGACCGCTCATATGTGACGCTCGGATCCGGACTCACATGGGGTGAGGCGTATAATAAATTTAATACCTCGGGCATCGGATTCACAGGTGGTGCATGCGAACACGTAGGTGTTGGTGGTCTTGCTGTCAATGGCGGACAGTCATTATTCCAAGCCAAAAAGGGTTGGGTCATTGACAATATTCTCAATTACGAGGTGGTTCTGGCCTCGGGAGAGATTGTCAACGCCAATAAGACACGCCACCCGGACCTGTACAAGGCATTGAAGGGAGGCAACACCAATTTCGGCATCGTAACCAAAATTAAGCTGGCCGCCTTCGATTTTGCTGGCCTCTGGGGTGGCGCTGTCGTTGCCGCCTTGGCTGGTCCCCAGGCTACCCGCCCAAAGATGCTCGACTATGTCAGTCGGGCGACTGTCGACTTTGTTGGTAACAACAGTAAAGATCTCGACACAGCTGTGCAAGTCATGAACGTTTACTACAGTGGTGGCCGTGGCCAGACTGTAGCCGTCAGCATCGCGAATACGGCTGCTGTGACCGCACCCAAGGCTGCAAGTGCCTTCCTGAACATGCCGAACACGGCTGTCAAGCAGGTTGGTTTGACACCCATTGCCAATCTTGTGGCTGCGCAAAGTGACATCCAGCCTGATGGCTATCGGTTAGTAAAGCACATGTCTATATGAAATGCAGTTCTAACCGATTCGATAGCGACGTGACCGCTGGACTAACCATTTACAATGACTACAAGACTCTCCGCGAAATTTGGGATGCTACCGATGCATTGTACAATAAGCTTCCCAAAAAGGACAAGATTGACTGGATTACTTCCTTCATTCCACAGCCAAAGGTTCAGCAAGTGCATGCTGCGCAAAGCGGTGGCAATGTTCTCGGTCTCACTAGCGTAAAGGGCGACCAAATCAGTGAGCTGAACCCCATCCATGATTTAACCCTGTTTATGAATTCAGCAACTGACTCTTATAGTCGTCTGGTTCACATCCCGTTGGACCGACCCCAGTCTTAACGGCATGATGGACAAGGTGCAGCGAGATTTCGTCAATGTCGCGACCAAGATTGCGAAGAAACACGGCACTTTCTCTCCCTTTAACTACGTCAATTATGCTGCCTATTTCCAAAACCCCATCTGTGGGTACGGCGCCGGAAATGTGGCCTTCTTGCGCAAGGTTGCTTCAAAGTATGATCCTCACGGCGTTTTCCAGAAACTGATGCCCGGAGGTTTCAAGCTTAGCAAGGCGGCATGCTAAGGGATACAGAAAGATGAGGCTTGATTTTGGGGCACTGATGCAGAGAGCAAACCTTCTCAATAGCTAGAGGCAGCATAACTTCAGGAGTTAAGGGAGTCGAAGAGGAAAGCCGGTATTAACAAAAGACCCATATGCACACGATGATGCGCGGGAGAAGCACAATTTAATTCGGTAGATGTGAACACTCCAAATGTATTCGACTAAAATAGAAGCTCGAGACAGAGCGATGGAAGACAACGACTAAAAATTCACATCCTGCCCCTCCCAGTGTAAAAATGACTCCTCATTTTGGCCTACATCAACAATAAAGAGGGCATATGGATGTGGCCGAATGACATGAGCTGGCACGGTTGGGTACAGACAAAACCGAGTTGGGTGGTGGCTCAACCAGATGACCGACTTGTCGAAAAAGCTTCAAATTCAAAATCTCTCGTCACCAAAAATCATCCAATCAGATTAATTGGTCGCATGGCCCAATGGCAAGGCGTCTGACTACGAATCAGGAGATTGTGGGTTCGATCCCCACTGTGACCTCTCAATTGAATCATTTCTTCCTAGACTTACTAGGAGAAGTTGCCTTTTTTGCCCTGTATTCCATCTCATGTTGCCCAGACATGGGACCAGTTGTTATAGTATTAGGCATTAGGCACTGTTTTATTTTTGCATTTCTTAATTTCCTTATGTTCACGTTGAGAGCGAAAGTTGCGTCGTCTACCATCTTCTGTATGTCTCTTCACCTGCCGTTCCAACTGACTTTAATGTATGGTTGGGTTTTTTCCAGTACATCGCAGTCTCCATTTATGGTTATTGTTACTTATATTCTATAATATTTTCATCTTCATGATTTAAGGTGATTCTTTGGCTGCCATGCACTGAAATGGGTTGAAGAGCAGCGCACGGACAATCCATTAATTTTAGTCCAAAACGGCACAACGTCTTTTTCATCTACACACTTTGCTCATATATTCAATCATTATGGCCTTGAGCTATTATTAATGACGAGTCATAACTCGCTTGTTTTGTGCTCACAAAGTACGGGGAGCTTCTCGAGTTGTCCCCGGAAAGCCCGGGAAGCGTGGCGGGCTCGGGTTTGTGGGTTTAGAAATATTTAGGATATACTCGATCTTGACTCAGACGTTTGCCAGTGCAATATGTTGTTCGGTGAAACGTCTATGGCTGATAGGTTGCCCATTATAGCAGTGGGGGACCCAATTGACCCATCCACGCCTGGACAGTTATTCAACGGCAAGTCTTTCATATGTGGTTGGGCGTATTTGGGTTCATCCCTCGTGTTCATTAAAGCAACAGCCGGGGTCCGCGGTCGCAACTTCTGCTGTGAAGAGGTATTACAAATACGTCAACGCTAACCTGGTTATGACAGTGAGAAACCCAGCTTGTCAGCCTGATTAGTAAAGAGCAGGTTGATCAAATTGGCCGTTGCAGCCCGCTACAGGCACTAGGTGACCAGAATTATGGTGTCTGACGCCCTAACCCCGCATTTGTCCTCGGAGTAAAGGGTGGGTTGATGGTTCGGGACGCAGCAGCGGCATCGCCTTCACCGACAAGGCGCCATAATTGGTCAATTAGACACAGAAGCCTTTCTCAAAGCGCGCAAGCCTCAAACCCAATCATTTACCGGCACAAAGTGTAAAAATCTCCAGTGGCAGTTGTTTCGATATGAAGCCTTAGCCAAACCCAACCACCGGGATTTTCAGTCTCGTTCGGGGATTTCCAAAAATGTCAGCGCATGGGGTCATTTTCGATTACGTGTCCCACAATGCAGCAGGGGTGTAGCCCCTCAGAGCTATGTTGTGTGAATGCGATTAAGGTGGTATTTATCAAGGGAATCTCCCAAGGTGGGTATCTAGCCTGACCGGGCATTTTCTCTTCTCATTGTCCATAACATTCCGCTGACCAAATTTTACATCGCTGCCCTCAAACTACTCCGCCATCCTCGAAACAATCATGGCTAGTAAGCCGACAATCGTGATTGTGCCTGGCGCATGGCAACTCCCATCCAACTGGGAATACTTCATTTCCATCCTGGAGACGGCGGGTTACCCTACTAAATATGTGAAGCCTCCTACGTTGGGTGGGACAACAACACCTTTGGCCAGCCTTGTGGACGACGTGTCGGCCGTGCGCGAGGTGCTCATTTCTTTGGTTAACGAGCAAAGGGAAATTGTCGTACTCTGTCATTCCGCCGGAGGTCTTGTTGCAAGCAACGCAGTAGAGGGCTTGTATGTGGAATCAAGAAAATCGGCTGGGTTCAAGGGAGGTGTCTCGCGATTGATTTACATCTCGGCCTTTATGATTCCCAAGGGCAAGTCACTCATTGATATGCTTGGAGGCCAACCGCTACCGTGGATGAAATTGATGGTAAGAGATGATGGCAGTACAATAATTTGATTCAAGCACTGACACTAAAAAGGGTGACCGAGTGGTGGGAATAAAAGACATGTTGCCCGAGGTGGCATTCAATGATTTGTCTGGCTCCGAGCTAGAGAAATGGGCCGCCGAAGTAACCCACTCAGCGTTGGGCCTTTTCACATCGCCATCTGAGTTCGAGCCCTGGACGACATCGCTTCCCATTTCCTATGTGTTTTGCGCCAAGGACCATGCGATACCCTACGCAGTCCAGCAGCAAATGGCCGAACAAGGAGGAGAGAAACTCACATCCGCCACGGTTGATGCAAGCCACGTTCCCTTCATCTCTATGCCACAGAAGCTGTTTTCGGCGATTGAGGAACTGATCCACTAGGCCAACGAGACACATATTTATCGATTGCTAGAGGCTGAGGCGTAGTTGCTAATTGAATGGAGGTAATGCCTGATTGAAAAATGCCAATGGCTACTTTGTCAGCAATGAATACATCATACAAAAATTGAACTATTATACGGGAATTTAGGTACGAAAATGCAATTGCTTCATCGCTTGATTGTTGCCACGGCTGAGCAGTCAGTCCGAGGTCAGCAGCGGGCCAAAATGCCAAAAGAAGATCTCCCTGTATCATGAAAGCTGACATAGATATAAGGGCTAAAATTTGAGCTCAGTATCTTGGAAAGGCTGCAACTATTTACATGCCTTGTTCTAGAAGTTGCGGACTGGTGCGTGCGAATTATTTGCTAGTGACCGGACAACTAGCTAGGCATAAGAACAGCCATAAGAGACTTGCATAAAATTCTCAGTTGACCAGACAAGAGCTTTAATGTATCCTGTGGCCCTCACAGCTAGTGACGGATGCCATGTCTTCCGCGCCATTTTGAGTTGTAGATCTCGAATCACATACGATAATTAACAAATCGGCGTTAATCTTTAAACAAGCATTAATGTATCCCTAATCTTGAGGAAGGTTATTTGTGCGGCGCTTTGGCACAGTCTTATTCACCCAAGGTTTTCTCTCGCTGATTTCATTACATTCATAGGCTAGCCATTCGTTAAGAGATGTAATAGATTCAAAATGGGTCGAACTTGGACGCTCGATATGCAGCCAGATTATCTTGCCTTAAAATAGGTTTGACCAAAGAAAAGTGATCAAAAGTGCCTTGGCTGCTTGATTAAGAAACGAAAAGGCATATCTCTGGCGATTTTAGGCAGGTGGACGGGTATGGGAACCGGCAATACACATCCACACAACTCCATCAAGTGGGCATGGAAATTAGGAAAATTTCCATCCACAAAACATCCCTGTTCTTGCAGGCCATAAACCGAATGGGCTGATTAGGTGCTTATCTTGCGCCATCAATTTTCGGCTGGGAGGAACAGCTAACCGAAGCCAATAGAGAAGTCCCAAAAGCCGGGCTCACGGATGTTATACAAAGGGAAGATCGGTATTAAGGTGACTTTTTTGCACGGTCTGATAAGTGTGGTTTCCTTGGTTTCTTGGCTAGGCACATGCCTGATCCCTAAATATTCTTGTGCAAAAACTCCTTAACTCTGTGTCGGAGACCTATGAAGGAGAGTCGATTTAATTTTTTCTTAGTTCGCTCCTCCGCTTCAGAGCTGTCATTGAGATGCTCCACGACCAGTGGGGGGCTCTAGCAATTGGGAATGTATTGAGAATTTCATTTCTGAGGCTGGGATCAAATTCGTCGTTACTGATGGATGAAATGAGCCGAAATCGCGCCCCAATTATCCTACTAAACCCTCTTCCTTCCTGTAGAGACACCACCCGAGTGGTTCGTGGTATCTCTGCACCGACAGCACAAACCCAAGCGGGTTTGCCACTGTCTTGTGGTCTGAAGATGTCGAATTGATAAAATCAAAGGACTGGCGCCTCGAGACGTGATACATGATAATTAACACGTCGCCGCCCCATACAAGACGCTGGTGGGTGACTATTTACATGGGGCTTCCCGCATTAAGCAGCATAGAATACTCGAGGGCGGCAGCATCTTCACGCTGGTAGACTGATTGGCGGTATTCACTTTTACTGAGAGGGTCCCATGTATTCCATACGGAGCCTATGGAGAGCTTCACGTGTGAATCGGTGGATAGTTTTGAATATCATGGCGTATGTTAAGGCTTACTAGTTGCGAGACACGCTGGCGCATATTGCCTGATTCTCCCAAGATGCTTACCTTGACAGGAAGTGTCTGGCTCTGAGGAATATATGCATTTGCCTTGCCCACTGTTTATCGATTTCTGCTGCATTTAGTGCTGTTTCACTACATGATGATGAAGCCTTTATTTTGAATGTCCCTTGTTTTCAGCTGCGATCAGAATTGCAACCAGATCATCGTGACACATGTTGAATAGCCCCAATAGGCAGCCTCATCTCAAGGATAGATAGATCAAGGCATCGTTTTCGAGAAAGACAACAAAGTGATGTTATTAAAAGCACAAGGACATCACATGGTAGGGAGCGGGGATTTTAGTTTCAATGACAAGTAAATTAGCGTGCGAATTAAAGTCAGAACGAAATGCGCAACAACAATCTGACACATCCAAATCTGATCAGAAAGAGAATCCAACACAAATATTCCACCATGTAAGCCTTGTACATGCCATATTACCAATGGCAGAGCAGTCAAACATCTCTGTCCGTAGCTTAGTTGCCGTTGCCGTTGTAGGCGACGAGGTTGGGGCTGCCGCTCAGGGTACCGGAGATGCGTCCAGTAGTTCCAAGGGCCTTGATGCGGCTGGTGACAGCAGCAGGAGAGCCGAGACCCTCAAGGACCTGAAGGTAAAGGGCAAGACCGGCAACGTGAGGGCAAGCCATGGAGGTACCGGAGATGGTGCTGGTAGCGCTGTTGGAGCCGATCCAGGAAGAGAGAATGCCAACACCAGGAGCCATGATGTCAACACCAGCGCCTAAAAGAGTCAACAATTAGCTTTCGCGTTTGATTTCGGGAACGGGGTCTGTTGCCAGGAAAGCTTACCGTAGTTGGTGAAGGTGGCAGGTCGCCAGGCGGAGGTGATGGCACCAACAGTCACGGCGTTGGGGGCGTTGGCGGGAGACTGGGAGGAGACGGGAAGAGGTTGGCCATAGTCATCACCGTTACCGGCAGCAACAACCGACAGGACGCCGGCGTTGTAGGCAGCGTTAATGGCAGTGGTCCAGGTCTGCTGAGCAGGGCCACCTAGTTGATTGTTAGTTGAACTGCGAATCTTCATATCTGGGTTCTTCTTAATAACATACCAAGCGACATGTTGATGACAGAGCGAGCAGCACGTCCCTTGGAGGTGATGTCGTTCACAGCCCAGTTGAAACCATTGAGAATGATGGAAGTGGAGCTCTGTCGACCTTGGAAAACCTTGACAGAGATGATGTTGGCCTGGTAAAATGTTAGCAATCTTTGTTCTGACTTGGAACAAGCTGAGAAGTCGTACCTGCTTGGCAACACCGTAGGTAGATCCGGCAATAGTACCAGCAACGTGGGTTCCGTGGCCAATAGAATCAACGTGAGATCCACCGGCAGCGTTGTACCCAAGAGTAGCTCGGTTACCGAACTGGGAGTGGGTGGCCAGAACACCACTGTCAACAACGTAGGCGTAGGAGCCGGAGCCAGCAGAAGTGTCGTAGACGTAGCTGTTGGATCCCGAAGTACGGTGGGACAGCGCTCCAAGGCCCCATGGGGCGCCAGACTGAGTAGTCAGGGCGCGGTCAGTAACCTCAAAGTCTGAGAGGTACATCTTGTAGTCGGGCTCAACAAATTCAACCTTTTAATACTAGTTAGCAACTGTTTTGGTCTGTTTTAGGATTGTTGAAGCCGTACCTCAGGGCTGTTCTCAATCTCCTTGATGGTCTCGTCATCGAACTCGCCAGAGTAGGCGTTCCAGTTGCTGATGTTGAACTTGTTCTCAACACCAGCAGTGTTGCGCTTGGACAGGCTTCGCTTGTGGACATCGGAAACCCAGTTCAAGTGAGACTCGACTTTGCTAGTGTCGGCATCACTCTTGAGGGTGACAATGTACTTGCCGGGCACAACCTCTGGGTCTCGCTTGCCGAGCTGAGCAGGTGCGGCGAGCACAGCTGGGAGCAAAGCTCCAAAGTAGAGAGCAAGACGACGAATGCTGGCCATTTTGAATAGTTGTGCAGGTTCCAAGGAGAAGACAGTGTTAGATTGCTGGGTTGGTGAATTGCAAAAAGGGACTGCAAGTCTTGCAACTTTATAGTCGTCTGGACATGAGCAATAGCGGATCCATCATGGCAGAGCGGCCTCGATAGTAAATTGTCTTGCCAGTCCTGGCTACAGTATCACGTATGGCGATATCGAAAAATTCCGTGGTTGAGCATATTCAGTTTCCTAAACAGGGCTCGGCCCAATAAGCCGAGGAAGGAAGGTAGGTGATGCGGTAAACCAACTATTTGAAATCAAGCTATAGACTAAGATTCGGGTACCTTGAAGGTTGCTGCCATATGCAAGGAACAATTGTGGCGGTTCCTGGGCATCGCTGATAAAGGCAGCTTATTTTTGAACTATCTGCACGTGAACTCGCTCCTGAAGCCGTCGCGCAGCTCTGATTGGTGTCTCGGCGACGGTATCCCGACCGAGTGGTGTGGACAGCGTGCTTGGTGGTTGTACAGGCTTGGGGTTGATTAGGCACGCATCCAAAACTTGCTGGCTACAGATTGACCAATTACGGATTCAACGTCGACATAAGTTCCCGGAATAATTGCACAGGCAATGAGTGGCCACAAATCCGACCTCCTTCTGTTTTGGACCAACGGATGTAACAAACTCCGCAGTTATCTAGTCCAGCCAGCAGCCATAGCCGGGATAGGGCTTCAAATTAGGTTAACGGGGCCGGTTGCCTTGACGGTGTTATCCCTGTCTCGGAAAGGTGCCGTCGATCTCGCAAACGGTGGCCAGTCAGTCGATACCGAAATGACAGGGATCGCAATCAGTCTATACCCCACAAGGTGCCGTAAGATCCTTGGCTGGGAATATCCCATTGGGGCAGTATCGCCTCTCTTGCATATACGATCTTAATGGCACCCAGCCCATGAATGATGGTCCTTGAATCATACACGACTTTATCTTGTATTCTTTTACACACCATTGGTGGCAGCACTTACAGTTTGTTACCTTGATCGCTATGTCTATTGACTAATGTTGACTGTGTCACGCCCTTGAACTGCGAACCTCAACTTGGACCTGCTTTGATCGGTTAGACTGGCGGCCTGAGCAGATGTTCCACTATTCTAATTCATAACTCTGGTAGGCACAGGTTTTCGGGACTAGATATACCGTCGGGTGGAGCTTTTGCTTAGTGTAAAAAGTATGATCACTTGGAAATCCCCCCACGCCTTGGCTCGTCAGAGAAAGGCAACCAGTCGTGTGCGTCTAGTTCTAACAGGCGCCTTGTTCACATTATTTAGGTTACTAAAATTGGTATTATGCCAATAAGCTCACTCTACTGCTGGCTCTAATAACTAGTTGGTGAATTCATCATGTCATCCCGACTGGGCTATAGACAAGCCGTTCGTGGCGCAAGGAAATTTGTGTGGCAACAACGCTCTAAGAAGACATCAGGATGGAATTGGTTCAAACCCTTATATTCCATGGTGGTGACAATCGGTACCCCCTGAGATGACGATGGGGTGGGGGTGCAGGGATAGTCCCATTAGCGGGCACGTTGCACTGCGACCTGGTTGAGAATCACGTCAATGAATTGCTCATAAACTGGATTCTCTGACCAACGTGAATTAATGATTGCCATGACGACATTTCCAATCGCGATCAAAAGATCCTTAACCTGTCCAGATATACATTTTATCATTGTGGGGTAAAATAACGAATGCCTACAACGGTCGCGATAATAGGCTTGGCGACAAGGACACGGAGTAAATGCGAGGTCTTTTATCTCATGAATTGATTCGGGAGCGACGGAAGGCGCCGGTTTCCAATAGCACTAATGTGCAACTGTTCTTTTTGTCAAGCACCCACTTCTAACCATCGTAGTGGTCACGATACGATTTTGCGGCGCTGATTGCTTGGCCAATATGATCCATATTTCGTGCGCGATTCGCCAAGATAGAACCGCGAGGGCCCTTGGAGCGTCACACTGCCCTGTGTGGCTATTTGGAGATGATTTACCGCTAAACCGCTCTTAAGACTTTGCCAATTAATGTGGTTGCACTGGACTTGCGTCCCGCGCAAAAGCTCAAAAACGATCAAACTATGAAGACACGAAGCTAGTATTGTAAAAACGAAGCGTGTATGTTTGTTCATAGCGTTGCCACTACCCTACATAGACACCATATAACTAGTCGTGGTAGTAAATTTTGTTGTAACTTCACATTTTTAACCGCACATTGAAACTAAGAGTGATGTCTTTTATCTAATTTATCTCAAATAACAGTCTTCGCTTTTTGGATCTTGGGCTGGACCATTTCAATTGTGTAATCATTTATTCCATAAAAATCAATTTCCGTAGTACCAATGTGCCAATGTTTCCACTTTCTCTTGTATAAAAACCATCAAGTTTGATAATTAAGCCACAAATTAATTGTTTATGTGATGTAATCCTTGAAAATGATGCATCACCAATATATGACAACAAAGTCCGTTGTAGTGTCTACCTATTATGCTGCAATGGCTAGATAAGATCCCTTTTAATGCCGATATAGAGAATGCTAGGCAGATTAGGCTTCGTCGCTGGGTGAAGAGTCGAGTCGATTGCTCAAAAGCTCCGAGGAAGTGTACCCATCCGATGGTTCGTACCCAGTCCTTATCACAGGAAAGAAGAAAGCCGGGTGGAAAACCGTAAGGGAAATCGAGGCCAAGGCAATCATACTTATTTGGTGAGTCAAGGTGGAAATAGATGGGGTAGTCTTTACTCACAGCTCATCCAGGATGAGGAACTCTTTCTCGTTGCGCATTCTCTCGTTTCCCCACCCACCTGCCATTTCTGGGATTCTACCCATAATTAGACCTGGCGCAGACACGCGTGTGGTGGATTCACCGATAGATGCAGCGGATTAGAACCGTAACATAGGCAAAGCAGACCGCGCTTTGGAAAATCTTGTCTTTTTGGCTGGTGGGCATGCCTTGTCCTTTGGACTCGGTGAAAGATTGACGGTGACGGTACCGTCTGGCAACATAATCAACTACCAAGACGCCGCAAATAGCCATTGTGACAACTTGGAAAACAATTCCTGCAATCATTATATTGTTTCCAAGATCCAGTTTATCCTTGTCGTTATCAGCAGTTGAAGCAATGCCACCACCTGCAGCTTGCAGCACGATGGAAATGGCGTCGGAGCCGATGAATATCCAGGTATGAAGAAAAGGCTTTAGCTTTGAATATTGGGCTCCAAAGTGCATTATTGTGTACTTAAATGTAAGATAGATACCCGCTGTCAATAACGATGGAGTGAGAATCAAGCACACAATCTGCATCTTCTTAGCCGCGCTATCCCACGCATTATTGTGCATCATGATCCTAGCCACATAGCCAAGCAATTCGGCGAGACATTCTATCGCAACGACGACGGAGTACGAGTAGACCCTTGTCAGGAATGTAATAATCGTTTGAGCGCAGAAAATCAAAGTGAAGACGGCTAGGAGGGCGATGTTGGCTGGGAGCGAAGGGTAGTAACCGTAAGTGGTGGCTTCGACTGGGCAAGCTGCAGAAATGGCAGTACAATTTTCGGTGGCCGACATGTTGAAGGATATTCAAGGTTGCTAGAGTAGAATTTGATGAGTCTAGATGATCAGTGAAAATGGGATTCGATTCAATTTCCTTTATATTCATTCACGCAGTGATGAGCCCAGGCGGAACCGGAGATTTAACACACTGGACTTAGTGGAGCAGTTCGTTGTAAGATCTTGCATTTCTAACCAGTAGCAGCTAGCTATTCAGCATCGCCCCGGTCGGGATTAACAAATCTGATTGAAGAGACGTCAGTATTGAAGGAATGAGAAAGGCTAATGGATATTGCATTTGTCGTCATCTTGTGGCTATTCTCACTGCATTGACATACTGGCTGGGAGGTTGATGACACTAAACACATTTCTATGTAGATATATTGCTGGGGACAGTCCAGAATTGTTATCAGGCACACAAATGACTAGGTTATCACAGAAAGAGGAGGAAAATTGAATGGAAAAAATGACAAAGAGACTGGCGGCGTTCTTTGCACCGTACCGTCACATGGAATGCGTAGCCCCTAACAGCGTACGATTGCGGCTGTGTCAATTTAGGGCTCAAATAAGCAACCAAAGGCCGGGGATTGAGCAGATGGTTATTCGCCGTCGCCGTGGAAGCGATACAAAGACTGCGGGGAGAATTCATATTCCCCGCCTCCGCAAACAGACTGTACAATGTATTTTGACGAACCAGGTGTGCCACGTAAATAGCCATACTTGCAGTAAAAATTGAAATGCCTGACTTGAAGCTCATTATGGACAGAGAGAGCGCTGTGCAATTACGACACATCTCTAACCTCGTTAGTTACATGTTGTGTTCAACGTTAGGTGCTGCGATCGCCGGACTTTATGCTCAAAGTCCGATTTACGGGCCCCTTTGGCCGACCAATTAAAAATATTACGTTTAGTTTGCGCTGACAGCCCTATTCCGTGCAAGGACGCGACGCGTCGATCCTGAGCTGTGCCGTAAATGTCTGCTGGGGGTTCTCACTCTATTATTAAACCTACCTAGGCTAACATGTATTGAGGTTCGAAGTAGGCCACCCCGAGTCTATTTTGTTCCTGGCTTGCCTGGCGAAAATAGGGACCCCAAAGCCCAAGAAGGGGGCTCAGTCACTCTGTTCAAGAGAATAGCCGGCGTTGCGCTGGCTTCTTCTATACAATGACGTCATACGCAAGTTGCCTCAATCGCTCTGAATGCTATCTGAGCAATGAGACTCTGTTCGTCAACGCCGATAGATTATACGCACCAGCTTTGATGATACGTTTTGCGGGGCCGAAAAACCACTAATATTCAGGTTAATACTGCAATTGCATTTCTATTATTCTTCTATTTGTTAGAAATTTATTGATCATGTATATAACCTAGAAGGCTTATAGCCTGGTGTGTCAAGGCCTTGGAGTGCGGCAAGTGACTTGCTTTGACGGTCGTGTAATGCTATTACGAAAGAAGCCACTGTGGGGCCTTGGGAGAAATATTCAAGTTATTGTGTTGTTTGGGATCTTGGCTTGGAGTTGGCTCTCTCTGGGGAGAAAGAATTCGTTATTTTCTAGAGCCTTGTAGGATTCTATATATAGGCTTGGAGTACCTCTATGGCTTTGGAATATCTTTGTGATTGGACGCTCTTTCTTTAGGTATTATTGCTGGATGGCTTTTTAAGCATCTAGTTTGAGGTGTTTGAAGACGATATTTCAACTTTAGGGATCCCAGAAAATCGCTATACTTGGAGACAAAATTAAATTTAAAGATTATTGAGATTTATTGCAGCTCAGCTGCTAGGCTTGTTGTGTAAAGCTTATATTGTGCTTGCTAGTACCATGATACGGAGAACGCTATGGATGTGAGAAACAGACCTGGAAGGAGTATGCAAAATACTAACAATAGCCTTCACTATTCTCGGCTTTGGAGGTTTATTTATCTGATTGAAAGGTCTCGATAGTCGTACGAGAAATACTAGTAAGTATTCGTCGTCCCTCGAATCTTTTCATTAATTGTAGACACGTAGCTGTTAACCTGTCAGAATCATAATTCGGCCATTGATTTGACAAATACTTACCAGCCCAAATATCCGCAGAGACAATGAATGGACTAAGGAGCAAGACCATGGGAACTATCTGCCCAAAACTCCACGCATCCTCTTGTATCATGCCCTCTGGCAGCATGCAACCCTTGGCTTCCCTACGCCATTTGTATAAAAGATTCACACCCCAAACAAACGAGGAAATGTTGAATAGATAGCTTCCGATATGTGAGAATGCAATGAAGTAGAAGAGGGCCATAGGAATCCATAACGTGACCCAGAGAGCAGAGGCAGTGATTTGAATGATCCATTGTATTCGTGTCGTTGGTACAGATGAAAGATAGCCTTTTTTAGAAGTGGTAGCTTCAGGTTTTCCCAGAAGATTAGTCAAAGGATACGGAAATCCGGATTTACCCTTCAAGGTATTCTCGCATCCCTCATAGAACCTTTCCGCAAATTCTGGCCACAGAGAGACTATGTTCATGATCGTTTGAGCCGTATTGACAATTAACTGGAAAACGTCGTAGCGAACGACTGGGTCTT
Organism: Calonectria pseudonaviculata; assembly: GCA_004380915.1. Lineage (NCBI taxonomy): Eukaryota > Fungi > Ascomycota > Sordariomycetes > Hypocreales > Nectriaceae > Calonectria > Calonectria pseudonaviculata. The sequence continues at coordinate 741,375 of PGGA01000013.1, forward strand.
CCATGTTCCACCAGAAGGTATCTCTCGTTGCCATGTCAATATACCATAGGCTATCATCTCTTCGAAACCCTATAACCAGTGCGCCTATAAATAAAGTGACACTGAGCATAACTCGAACCACTCTCGAAGCTGTAGTCGAGCTCACATGCTTGATTGCTCCTCTATTGGTTGCATCAAGTGCCACGGTAGAAGTGCCATTGGCGAGCCATGTCATTTGCTCGCATATGATATAGTGGTACTGCGAAATGTCATTTTTCACTTGGGATGCGATGAAAATTGCAATACCAGTGACGGTCTGCGTGTCGCCAACTGCCAAGGCCACAGTACTTAGCAAGGAACCCCGGCTTCGATCGTCATCATTCTCTAGTGTATGGTATTTGATTTCAGCCCTGGATTGCTTGTTGGGCGCCCGGAACCGCTGGATGAACCAGAAAAGGTATCGATGAAGCCAGCCACAGTTCATCAAGACAAAGGCGCCAGTGAGTATCATCACGACACTGCCAATAAAAACCAAGGAAATCATAATCCCGATTCCAGCAATATCGGGATCAGGCTGTAAGAATTTGCCAGGAGAGTCGATACCACATACTTCTCTGTGATAGTAAGTTATTACAACGGTGGATGTGATTTCAAAAGTAGTAGGACTTGTCATTTCGGCAATAGCAAGTCGTATTTGTAACGAATGGAGAATTTGATGTCGCGAATTGGCAAAAGGAGTCGAAAATGTGCACCAACAGACATATAATGAGGGAATTATTTTCTCTCTTGGCGCCAAGGGTACTTTAGTGTAATGCAACACTGCTGCCTTTGCGGCTGATATTTGTGAGTGAGATGTTGAGCTGAGGTACCCCCCTAGTCAGGGGCCCTTGACCAGGATCCCATAAATAGACCATGATGCGGTCATCCCGCAGATTCATTATGCGTTATTGTAACTTGGCTCGTAGTCCTACCTTATTACCATAATAACTCTGCAAATTCAAGCGATTTTTGTGGTGCTACTAGCAGGGGTTTCATCGATGAGCCAAGAGATCTTCTCAGAGATGCGTCTCCAAAACTGGAGGTACAGACGACACGGAAACGTCGGAAGTATGAAATAGATGAGAATCAAACTCCAGGAGCAGCACTGCTTTTAAAGGGGCTTGATGCCATCTTTGCGCCTGATATACGTCCTTGGACTCGCAGCCAAGCTTCAGGGCCAGGGAATAATGGTTACCAAAAGCTGAGGTTATTCCATTACGCAAACCCCCTCGTTTCAGCTACTCGAGTTCGACAAAAGGGCGTCGTGGAGCTAATTCTAAGCCAGAGAGATGCTCTGGATATCAACAACCATAACGTCGAAGCAGCAGCTCTTACTGCCGCTAAAGGTGGCTATGCTTAGGTTGTAGAGATTTTATTAGAAGAACTATCCACTCGAATATCATTGTATGAAAGCCTCAAACCCATTGTTGCCGATGCTAGCGTTATTAATTCTTTTGATAAATCAACCAAGCAGCTTGTTATTCAAATTGCAAATCGGCACTGCTCTTATGATGAGGCCGATGAACTTAAGGCGAAACTCAGTCCGAAAATTTATATTGAAATGATAATGAGGATATCATATGAGACCTTGAACATGCTTGCGCTAATGGGAAACTTGAAAGGTTGAAGGCGATATTACAGTCAAAGCATATCAACACACTGAACTCGGACGATTTAAAGAGGAGTCTTCAACAATGTGCTATGAATGGCCATTTTTCGCTACTTCAAAAGATTTTCAACTCTGACAGCCTCAAAGATATTTCTAAGGTCACTGATGATTCACTCATCGGAGCAGCGGCAAATGGACACTTGGATGTTATCAGGTTGCTCACTTCTATGCGACAACGAAACTTTTTGACCCAGAAACAATCAATCACACGTTGATATATGCTTGCAGGAGGGCACGGCAAGGTGGTTCAACACCTGGTCCGCGAAATGTCTGCCGATGTCAACAAATCTGCTCCCGAAGATGACATAATTGCTCCGATAGAATCGCCTCGGTATGAAGTCTGGTCTCCTTCTTCTCCCAACGAAGATGATGATGAATATTATTATGACGATGAAAACGTTTCCATTTGTGAAATCTCGCTACTTCAGGCCGCAATCAAAGGCTTCATGCTAGCAGATGATTTTGATGCTCGGCTTAGTACGAAGTACGGGTTGAATCAACGCTCTCACAACCCTGGGAACATTATCAAGGTGCTACTAGATTTGGGAGCTGAACCCAACGACCTTGGAGCCTAGAAGGAATATCCTTAGCAAGTAGCCGCCGAGAATTGCTCGAATGTGGTAGTGAAGCAGTTGATCGAAGGTGGCGCGGATGTCAACCTAGCTATGGGGGAGGCCACGAGCGTTTTCAAGGCTATGGGCCAGGAATGCACAAGCAGAACTATCCTTGGAAGACTCCTAGATGCAGGAGCTAGGCTCTCAAGTCAATATTCTACAAGGAAATTGGGATATAGCATTGAGAGCCACAATTGTTGCCGATAACGAAAAGATTGTTCGCACACTATTGGCCCATGGCACAGACATCAGGCTTGCCTTGAAAGTGGACAAGTCAAACTATAGGAGCATGGACAAGGTTTCATCATGTCTACAGCTAGCATTTAGCAGCGGTGAGGTTGTAATCGTCAGGGCGCTTCTTGAAGCTGGAGCCGTTGTGTCTGAAGATGACTCTACCAAGCTGGCGGATATGAACGTGATCCTTGACCAGCCCCCGCTGATTATGAGTGCCGAATTAGGAAGTATGGCCATCACAAAAGCCTTGCTTGGTTCTGGAGCTAATGTCAATGTGGCTGGGAGGAAGGCTTTCAGTTACGCCAGTTTTCAGGCTGAGCACGCAAGCCCTTTCTCTTTTATATCGCTAAAAGGTATAACTTAGTATTGTATACTGTTGACGGTTGTGTCAGATCAGACCGCTGTCCAATGAGTATCTCGTCACTTGCTTATGTGGCAGTGCGGGCAAGTCACGGGACAGATAAAGGCCGAGTTTTCAGGGCCGACGCTAATACATAAATAACAGACCAAGACCTGGTCCAGCGGTCGGAAAGGGGGCAAATTTTGATGCTGTCACACGCCGACGGTAAAACACATCACCCCACCAGCATGGCATTTCGAGCGATCCAGCCCTCACCTGCACAGCCTGCAGGGGATGGAACCAATTCACAGAAACCACCCGATATGCATTTTCGCCTCCCAAAGCACAACAAAATCGTCCAGGCCTGCGAGAATTGTCGCAAGGCCAAGTCCAAGGTTGGCGAGAAGAGCCCTCTGCGACCTGCAACACATCTTTACCGGTGCTGCTGACGCGTTCTCACAACAGTGCGACGGGAAACGGCCCAAATGCCAAACTTGTATTAAAAAAAAGCGGCAGTGTGGCTATATTGGCCAGGACGGACAGACGATGAGGAGCGCTGCGAAGACCCGCCTCAAGTCCTTGGAACAGTTGTTTGCCAACCTTCAGACGAGTTCATCGGAGGAAGCCAACCGGCTATTCCAGCAGATACGTAGTGGCGGTGATCCTATCGAGGCCATCCAGACATCCTCAAGGACCCTTCCTAGCATGCATGAGCCGCCTTCAATTCCAACCGAGGAATCACACACAACCGGCAAAGCCACAACAGTTATTAACACACAGGTCACTGGCTCCCCTCTGGCTTCTTCGTCTACACGAGACCTGCTGCAACCTTGTGTGCCGTTTTTTGAGACGATGCGCACTAGGAATACAGTGTCCGAGGGCCTTGAGCCCGTCGCCACCCCCGACCGACAGCCAGTTTTGGCGCTGACAACGGAGCAACCATCCATCCTCGCGCACCCTCAGCTACCGGATGCATCAGTAACGGCACTGGCATTAGATTCATTCTTCAATTGCAGCGGAAAGCTTTTTCACGTCTTCGAGAGAGATTGTGTATTTGAGTACTACCGCGACATCTTCGACGCTGGAGAGCCTTCTCCCGAATTTCCATGGGCAAAGGCCGGTTGTATAATGGCCGTCGCCGCCGTCGGGGCCCAGTATCTGCCTGGTGAATTCAGCCAGGAGACCGAAACTCACTTCTATGATCTTGCCAGAAAATGCTTTGACACTGTCCTCGAGCAGCAGCCACTTCACGCGGTCAAGATTTGTACCTTGTTGGCACAGTACAACATCCTGGACAAATCTATGGTGGCACTTGTAGGTTGGTGAGTTTTGCTTCCGACAGAGTCGTTCCAAAGTGAAGATCAGTGGATCAAATTAAGAGAGGATGGTTAGAAATCGGGCTGAGCGTGTCCCGCATGTACGGGCTAAGCCAGAAAGAAATTCAGCCGCGTTCCATATCCGAATCTGAGACGACTGATGTTCGAAAGACATGTCGAACCCTGATATTCTTCCCCAGGCAAGTAACTTCTACTCTAAATCTCGTAATTCCATTGTCAATAATATTCGGTGCAGTTGATTATCGTCAACTCTAGGATACATATCCTGAAATGATGTCATGTCCTAGATAGCAACTGTGAGCTACTTCCCGCTGCGATAACATTATAGACGTGGACTGGCACATGTATACTGACCAATCCAAGATCTCAAGTATTCGGCCTTCAGACCCATCAGATCTCACAGATGGCCAGTGCAACGTTCCAGCGTCGTTCAGCGACCTGGATTCTGACATATGGCAGTCGTACAAATAGAAATGGTCAAGATATGCATTCTGGAAGCTGGCATACTCCGGATGCAATTGGCTTTCAAGGAGATGCCCATCCCCGCAATGCAGTCAATCCTGAAGGATTTGCAGAATTGGTATCGCGAGCTTCCTGATGTGATGCGTGTCGAGGCCGTCGGAGACCCTACTCTTGCTATCGACACGAAAAGATCTATTCTCCACGTGCACTTACTCTGTCTGGGAGCAATAATGCTTCTGTACCGCCATGTGACATATCAGTTTATACAGTCTCATGCAGCCAGATCCTGCCTGGGCAGTTTACCGATACCATTAGAATAACTCGTGGCTAAACAAGATATCGAATCTGTTCTTGCAGCAGGCACATCGTCCAAAATTCTCAAGATCCCTTTAGAAGATGACAGTATCTTCAAACGTTGCTGGATTGTAATGTGGTTCTGGAACAGAAGACGAATCCTCCGCGCTTGTTCATTGGGAGCTCTCGACCTAGTGGATGGGCTTCGGTAGCGCATCTGCCATTGGATGTTGACGGGCCACATTCACCAGACCTCTAAATATCTATGCGTGTCATCCAGGTGCCCAGCTCTAATTCATGCTGCAAGGTCTCGTCAATCGTCTACCTTAATGCAGTATGCCTCGTCTGGGTAAGGTTATCGAGACCTGACATGTGAAGATGAGACATTTGTTGTAGATGGCTAGTTCCACGCCCTGGCTCTGGTAGAGTGTGTCACGTTTCTCCATATGTTTCTCAGGGCGGCAAGGATTAACAAAAAATTAAAAATTTAAAAAAAACCCTTGCAACATTATTTAATACCAAAAACCCTATTTAGGGATGACTCAGGTCTGAGACCATTCTTGTCTCCGCTCAGCGTAGGGTAGCAGCTGAGACAGGACGTTGTCGGTTTACACCACTAATCTTCCGATTAGCTCCTGGATTGATGTCCTATTACATCATAAGCAGACAATCATCCAGCCTTGTACCCAAACTAGTCTCTGCACGTCATACATCGGTCATTGGTGTGTACAAAGGTTGCGTGTGTCCACGGACGCACAACCAGCATGACCCTTGTGACAACGTCGCTGTGGGCTGCTGCATTTGATGATGGCAGCTAATTGTTCAAACATCAACAATGTAAAGGGCGTTTGGCCGAGCGGTCTAAGGCGCTGTGTTCAGGTTAAGAGATTAACCATTACAATTCGCAGTCTCGTAAGAGGCGCAGGTTCGAGTCCTGCAGCGCTCATTTTTTTGACCTTATGATGGGGGATTGACTTTGCAACTTGTAGTAGTGGTATGGATAGAGTAGTAGTATCTCTTGGGTTTACAAATAATACCATCACGCGTTGCATAAATTTTTATATCTTTTGATCAATGTTCTCCTTCTTTCCGGTAATAACGGCGACGTGATCAAGTCCAACGAGATTTCCCTGAACGCGTTGTGCGGAAAAAGTCGGGTGAATAGTTGCTTGCTTGTATGTAATACGCACCGGATAACGGCAGTGATTGTCTACCGTTTATATTGGCAGTAAGATAGTCGTGCGAACATAATGACATCAGATTCATGAGCCTGGACCCAATGTGTAGTGATATTCCTGATAGATGATAAGCAACCGCAACCTCAGTGGATTTAGTGTTACTGTTTTAGTCGCCGTGCTACTTGATTGTCAATTCCGTTGGCCCTTGCCCATCTAGAGTAGTTCCATTGGTGGATAGATGGATAGATGCACAAGCCTACTGGGATCGTTCTGGTAGGTGCGTGACGTCTCAGCATATCTCTCTCTACCCCACATTCCAACACAATTCGAATGGGGTATGCGTCATTGTTTCAATTTGTCAATCAGAATTGTCACTGTAGAGTCAGATGTTTCTAAGCCCCTTCTGTCGCAGTCACGCCCTCATTGTGGATTTCCCCAAAACCTTTCCATCGCCCCGAGTCGAAATTCTCTCTCGCTGAACCAGTTATTTAGCGGATATAGTAGTTTATTTGCGCGCGTCATGGCCTCATCCCCATGAAAAAAAAAGTGAACCAAACCTGGATTTTATAGGCATGTGTGCTGAGGTCCCAGGTGAATGGAAAAGCTGAACCGAAATCCCCGCCCAAAATGTGACCTCACGACTTGATGTGCCACTCACCCCCTTATCAAATCAAGATTGAATGCTGCCGGCGACACATGTTCAAATACCCTCCTGTGCCCTCCCCGTTAGATGTAACATTTGAATTTGCGGGTACTCTGTGCCCATCGCAACTTTTCACTTAACTTTTTATTGATGGCCAAAATGGTGCATTTCCGTGAACGGGCAACCAATACTGGACAGAAACATGGCTTTACTCAGTCGAGCGTGGTGATTATTGGGGCTGGATTCTCAGGTGAGATCAATACTCCACTGGAACATTACTTATGACGGAAGTGTCAAAGGAATGTCAACTAATTTAGCATATTACAGGGATGTGCATGGCTATAAAATTACTTGAAGAAGGAATAAAAGACTTTGTTATCGTTGAAAAGAGCGCTGGTTTCGGCGGGACATGGAAGGATAATGCTTATCCAGGCTGCTGTTGCGATGGTAGGTTGCTCTGAACTTGAGGCTCGTCGAGACGACTAGTATGAAAAGATGACTAATGAAGCGTTTGGTCACTGGATAGTCCTGTCGCGACTGTATTGTTTTTCATTTGAACAAAATCCCGAATGGTCTAGACTGTATCCGGAACAGGAGGAAATACTTGTAAGCCCACTGAAGCCCGTATCTCCCTTTGGCCTGTTATCTGTGCTCCCTCCTGACTGTATTTGGCAATACAGAATTATATGAGAAGCATCGCAAGAAAGTATGACCTATATAAATTCGTTAGATTCAGCTCCGAGGTCACGGCGGCGAAGTGGGATGAAAGTATGCGACAATGGAAAGTCTCTGTCCAAGTTCTAGCTGGCAAGGAAGCCGAATTCTGCGACAGTTATACTATCGAAGCGGACTTCTTAGCTGCTGGCGTCGGCCAACTCAACCAGCCACACTTCCCTGACATCCCAGGCCAAGGTGACTTTGGAGGAAAGCTGATGCATTCGGCTCGATGGGATTGGAGTTATGACCTACGTGGAAAGCGCGTCGGCATTATCGGGAACGGTAAGCAATCTGTGCCAGAATGCATGAGATAAATTGGAGCTGAAACATTGCATCAGGTGCAACTGCAGCCCAGATAGTTCCTGAAGTGGCCAAAACTGTCTCCAGTTTGACTATTTTCCAGCGATCGCCAAACTGGATCATCCCAAGACTGGACGAAGACGTACCTGAATGGAAGAAGACCCTATTGAAGAAGGTTCCATTCCTACTCAGTCGCTCGAGGGCCAACGCCATGGATGGCAGAGAAGCATCATATATGCCATTGATCCAGAGAAACTCCGTCGAGTCTGCAGAGTTGAGGCAGTTTTGCGAAGACTTTATCAAGTCCGAGCTGCCAGATCGTCCCGACTTGTGGAAGATATTGACCCCGGACTACCCTCCAGGATGCAAGCGCATACTCCTTACTGACGACTATTACAAGACGCTCTGTTTGGATAATGTTGCTCTCGAGACAAGACGAATTCGGCGAATCACTGAAACTGGAATTGCTGTCCAAGATGCCAGCGACGAGACTGGCGAAGACTCGATTGATTTCGATCTCATCATTTTTGCCACTGGATTTCAAACCGACAATTTCCTGCACGGGATCAAAATAAATGGCGAGAGTAACCGATCGTTGAGCGAGATTTGGGCGGGAGGGGCTTCCGCACTGTATGGTGTCACAGCAGAGAGCCTTCCGAACTTTGCCATGCTCTACGGGCCCAACACCAACTTGGGCCACAACTCCATCATACTGATGATTGAAGCTCAAGCAAGATACATTGTATTGCTCGCCAAGCGGGTTCTTGTGGCTCGGCAAAGGGGCCAGACACTGACCATCAAGCCAAAACCAGAGAGAATCAAAGAGTGGAACATCAAGCTGCAGGAAGCTCTAGCAAGCTCATCATTTGCTGATCCCAGGTGCAGCAGCTGGTACAAGACCAAAGACGGCCTTGTTACAAATAATTGGAGTGGTACAGCGATCGAGTATCAGAAGGTTTTGTCCAAGGTTGACTGGTCGGACTACGAGTTGGCTGGCAATGAGTTGGATACCATTCCCCGTGGTGAGACCTACATAGGTCGGGTAGTTGAAGAGACGGTCATTGGGACCGGAACCCTGATCGGTTGCGCAGTTATTGGTGCCTTGGCTGGGGGATGGCTGATTCGGCGACGCCAAGCCCGAGGACGTTTTATGGTCTAACATGGTGCAGGCATGAAATAGCTTAGTTCTACAATCAGATTGTTTTTTTATTCTAGTTTTTATTGTGTTTTTATTTTATTTTAGCTTGATCGTATGGCATCTGGATTTGTACTGTCATATCCATTTGTGGCGATACGGCTGATGCGTTGAAATCCGAGAGCAAAGCATGAAACCGAAACAAGAGCTATGGATGGAGTGTGTTGACTTGACTCCAAGATACAGCTCAAAAATATCCCTTCGTATTAAAAATGGTGAAGCCCCGCAAAATCTTAGCTTGCAGGGATTACTACCAATAACAGGCATATATCATGGCGTATTAATGGAATCAAACCATCGTAACTCTTTCCACTAGTTCATTGTAAAATATATTTGATTATAACTCGGTTTTCCATTTGTCCATAAATGTACTTGCAGGGCTTATTTGCTACTTCTTCTGACTAATCGACCTTTGTCATCTCAAATGCGCCTCGCTCGGCTAGATCCAATGACGAGGAATTGTGTGGGTCATTCTTCAGTCCACAAGGCGCTGGGGGCCTAATTTCCTAGGCTGACAGTCTGGTTATTCCGACTTCTTCTCATCATCAATCCTCGCCATTTTCCCACCGCCTTCTCTCTCCATTTCAATTGTCTGACCCGTTAACATATCGATATTACTATAAAACCCGAAGGAATAGCCGCAAAACAAAGTCTGTGCCTGATAGAACAAATCGCACAACTTCTCGGCTGCTGGCAATAGGACAGATATCAGTCATGTCCAATCAGCCGGCCACGCCTCTGGGGACCGTGACAGCTCCAGTTTCGAGCAACCCTACCCAGACCTCTATCCTTCGTTTAGAAAGAACGACAAACACTGCAAATATATATTCCTACAGTGTTGACCAACAAGGAGTCGATCCCAATATTAACAGCGGCGGGACATGGAACCCTGATCAAAGTGCCATAACCCTGCAACGGGTCATCCAAACAGCAGTATGGCAAACTAATCTACCAGAATTGAGAAAACCAAACTAATGGGGATTTTAATCCAGGAGAAACGGCAGAGCGGAGTAGAAATAATGTTTGTGCCCATGTTTAGTGTCTAGGGATGAATGTGCTCAATTGTGATCAGGTTTCTACCCAAAGTCGACTCGAAAGAGGTTCAGGGCATGAAAAATGGCATTTCATCGGCTTTTGGGGTTCCGGAATTTTTCTGGAGTAGAGCTGGGTTCAAATCAAATGGGTTCTTCAGCCACAATCAATCCCCGCTGTCCAAGTTTAATGGCGCCAGTTATGGTATCTTTTATTCCCACAAAGCTGCCTTGTTACAAGGCCCACAGCTCTAGCAACCATGGTCTAACTATTGGGTTATTAGGCTCAATGTCGCGCTTTCTGATCAAAGAGATTGTTTACGATTCTGCAACCAGGGAATATGGCTACACGTGGCAATACATTAGCTTTGTCACACTCTGGTATTCTGCCACAAACTCCAAGGCCGATGCAACGCATATTCTGTTATGCTTTGATCTTTCTAATGAGCTGAAAAAATCTATCCAGGAAGCCTTTGTAGCATCTGATCCTTCTTCCTGGCGCAGTTGCCCGTTGGGTCTCTTTTCGGTCCTATTACCCGTAATCGCGTTTCGATATAACGATGCTTTATGGGGGTTCAAAGCCCCTATCAGGGATATTGAAAATGTGTGTTACTGGCCCATGATGCTTTGGGGGGATTGAATAATAAAACTGAGGTTGCTAATCGTGCCAAAATCTTGCAGTCGCGCATCCAACATCAAACCAACCCAGGTAGCACCTCCATGCAGAGCCGCTATTTGCAAATGCATGAGCTTTCGCGACACGTGATTCACGAAGTAGAGACGCTAAAAATTTCTGCACGAACAGTTGCATCAATTGTTGAGCGACATCGGCAGTATGAACACGACGAGTGTTGTGGAGGCAGCTCCCCAGATTTCGATTTCTATCAGAAGTTTTTGGAGAACTTGCGATGCCGCGCCGAGGCTTTTGAGAAACGACTGCAGAATGAAATCACGCTGGTACTGCAATTTGGCTCTGGCAACCCCGAACCAACTGCTGAATATTTTCCAGGCCTTCAACCTTGCTGCGGCGGATGATAATGCTGTAGCGAACCAAACCCAGAAGGACGGCAGGGAGCTCACCCAGTTAGTTTCCACTGCAACTTTGCTATTCCTCCCAGGGTCTTTTGTTTCCGTGAGTTGAGTCGTGTTTTAATTTTATACGCCCAGCTAAGCATTCGTGACAGAGCTTTTTTGGGATGAACTTTTTTGACTTTGGCGAAAAGAAAATAGCAACATCGGACCAAATATACATATTCGTGGTCGTTACGGTAATTGTTACCATTGTAGGATTTGGAGTCTGGAAGCATTTCGGAAGACACGAACCAGAGGTCAAGAGTGCGTCTCCGCCCATGATGACCCGTATTCGCAGGTTTACAACGGGGTTTGTTTGACTTAAACAGTGCCTGCAAATTTATGCATGTTTTGGGCAGCATCTTCAATTTTCGATACGGCTTCATGTTTGTGTCATTATGGACTTGGTACCTTCCCCCGATTTATGGAAAATATAGAATCTATAGCTGTGCAATTTCATGATCATTGAAGCGATTGGATTGTTTACAATGCTGACTGTTGTGCCATGTCTCTGTTGGCGTTGATGGAGGACCTAAGCGATATATACACTGGGTGACATAATTAAGCGGTTCTTGCACCTCATCGCCGACTTCCCTGAAGTGGCTAGGCGCCCTGTTTCGTATTTCAATGTTTCTGTGTAGCGAATATATCTAGATTGATATTGGGGGCAATAGGCTCGTGGAATGACGACCAAACAGACTCACAATCGGCTTTTCAACTTGCAGCTGCGTGGATGCACAAATATGGCGATGCACCAAAAAGACATCGAACAGTTGGCCATTAAAAACCACCACATCTGCTGAGAAGAGTGGCGGATATTGACGCATCTAATTCACCATAGCCTCCAAAGCTGTGCAATGGAGAAGACGAGCGGGGATTTTACCTAGCTCTAAGCTACGGATAGGATGAACAGGGTGTCGCATGTACAAACACTACCGAGGAAAATCCAGGAGCCCAAGAAATTGTAGAAAGGGCTAGTCTTCTGTGGATTATGCCAGATGGGGTCCATGTCACGCGCAAGCCTGGCCTGCGATTGATGCGTGTTGCATCATACAGGATCCCTACTATGATTGGGAGACTGAGGGATGATGGTTTTGTGTTGGGATTGTGGAAGAAGACGTTTGGGAGGGTTATTTAGTGATGGGTCAAAGATCCAATTAACTCGATCGATCGGGTTTGTTACTCCAAGCTGGTCCTGGGCCTCGCCCGGTGGCCCTATCTCGTATGGGTTGCCGGGACGGGGCGACGAAGACTTCTTGTTGCCGTGCATACAGATTCTCAATATGAAAGCTCCGTCGAAGCTATCAGTCCTCTGTTAGCCTCTTATACTCTGTTGGATAGAGCCAAGGCAGGTATCATCACTCCTCAGTTGCCTGTCTGGAAATAGTGGTTTCGCGAGATACGCTGGACGAAGAGAAGTGGCACAGGCAGGCTGGTTGATGCCCTGATATGTCGACCAGACTGGTGTATGGAGGAAATTAGGCTAATTTGAGAGCCACGGTTAACTGAATGATGGGAATCTAAATTTAATGCATATTATAAATGCCTGGAGCCCATCAGTCCCTGTATTGGAGACAAGAAGACTCACAACGCCATCCCCTGCATTGTCAGCTTCAATCCAAGAATGCTGCAAGGTCCTGAAACGCCACGAGCAATGGTACCCACAGGCCCTGTTCTTTTCAATGGCCATGGCTCAAGCCATTTGCGGGCTTGCAGCTACGGCGGGGTTGGGACTCGGGTGGGCATTAGACCGTCTTACTCGCCCGAGACAACACGCCATGAAATAAATTGAAATCCAGCTGTCTGCGGGGTCACGGGAAGCTGATGGGAAATAGCCCAATCGCCGAGCTCGCTGGATCAGGCCGATGACGGTGAATCTCGACAATTACTTTCCCGAATGCCTTTGAGCTTGGCTCAGGTCTTCTTCATTGGGCACGGCTTCAGTGTCCCGAGGCACTCTGTTCAAGCGAAGAAATGGGGCTGAACCTCCCTCGCTTCTTTCCGTGTTGTTTTTACAGGGATCTCCCAAAGTGGTAACCCATGCAGTCAAGCAGTGTACTAGTCTCGAGGTGGTGGTGGTCACTGCGCCCATCTCTCAGCACCTTATCAGTCCAGCCTCTTGGCCCAACAACGAGAGGAGAAACAAAATGCTTGCAGATTCATGCAAGCGACGGCAACGGGCCAAAGGGCTGAGCGGCTAAATACCGCACTCTGCAACGCTTAGTCCATGCCTGCAGACGAGGCTGTGTGTAGATACAGCTGGCGTTCAGCTCCTGCAAGCCACAACGCCGGGGATTGGTCCGGGGAAGCGTGCTAGACTGAATCCATACACCATGTTGATCAATTGACCTGCTGCCAAGACAATGGTGTATTTTGGCCCCGGCAGGGGCAGTCCGAGGTCTCGTTATCAATGGGACCATGTATTCACGCGAGACCTGCCTCCCCGGGCTTCTTGTTTCGACTTTTCCTCTCACACTGCTGTTCAAGTGGAATTGACCATCGACATGGCCTGCTCTCGACTTGCTGTGCTGGCTCTGGCGGCCTTGGCCACAACGACAAACGCATTGGTGGTTGCTGAGGCAAGGCGAGACAATGAAATCGCACCGCGAACGGCGGACCCCCGACACCTGATGCCCCTGGAGGCTCATCTTGTCGAGCTGGGCAAGCGACAGGCAACAGCAACCTCAGAAAGCGCCGCCACTTGGACCGTGGCACCAGGCTCAACCTGCGGATACCTGTCTGGCTCTCCAGGCAACGCGATAACTTGTGCGGAGAACAGGACCTGCATGTGGAACGTCCCCGTGGGTTTTCTCTGCTACGATGCGCAGACCGCAGTCGGCTATGTTACCTGCCTCGCCTCATCGCGAGCTGTAGACCCCGACGTTTGTGATGATGTCTGCCAAAGCAACTCCTTCTATCTCAGATGGTGAGTCAAGATTTTCCAAAGGCCCCTCCCGGTGAGCCGCAAGCTCATTAGATGCGCAATAGTACCGCTAGTTCCGCGCCATTCTGTCGAACATACGCGTATCCCAGCGGGGTCCGTGACTACCAATGCGTATCCTCATCCCAAACCAGAATCTCAAGCGTCGACTGGACTTACACCGGCCAAGACAATCCTGGATTCAGTCTCACAGTAGCTGCTCAGACCACAACGTCCTTGGCGGTGGGCACAACCGCCACTACCAACAACAACCTGACAATCGATCCTGCTTCGACCAGCAGTGAGCCTGCGGCAACCTCCACGGAGCCCAGCAAGAAAAGCTCGAAACCTCCTGTTGGTGCCATTGTCGGTGGTGTGGTTGGTGGCGTTGCCGTTGTTGGGTTTATCGTGCTAGGTGCCATCTATATCCTTCGGCGCAAGAGAAAGTCCCAAGCCGCTCCTCCTCAGCAACCCCAAATGGCAGCCGCTCCTCCGCAGTTCGATCAGCAACACTCCCCTCCTAATGTGGACCAGAAGCCTTACGTGGCATCCCCCGTTCAATCAACTATTCACTCGCCCGTGCAATCGACTGTTCCGTCGGATTGGCGAGGATCGTCCGTCATGTCGCCGCAGTCGACCACGGCACTTTCGGGCTTCAGCGCCGAGCTCAGCGCGGTTCCTCCAGGATACTCCAACGAAGTTCATGAAATGCCAGGAAGCCATGATCATCATACGCGATAAAGCGGTGGAAGACTGGGCGTGTTGGTATGAGATGGACATTTCCAGCTCAGAGACGGCAGTGGTATTTCAATTCGGGGGATTGACCAGAACGGACGAGCTCCCTCACTCCAATGTCAAAACACGAGCATATTTAGGGAGATAATCTTTATATCGGACTTTTTTATTGGTATTTTTCTTTTTTGGGCGGAAATACTTGCAAACTGCGGACCCCAACGACTGAAGTGGAGGAATTACCCGGTACACTCAGTTTCTTTATGCTAAAATATGCTGCTAGAATGTCTATATAAGTAAATTTAGACTAATTAATTACCCTGCCAGCATCTGACGTCTGAAAGTTGTGTGGTTCTGTTTATTACATTTCGTTCCATTCTAATTTACCTCTTGATACAAGGAGGGACCTTCAACGTGCGATATGTAGGTCAAACATTTATTACACATCAAGCTGCCATGTAATGCTAAAATTTTCTTCTTCTTTTTCTATTTCTTAGTGAATTTTCTTTGCGAATATGGTTGCGGACTCATATAAAATTTCATATACTGACTTTCTCGAGCAATAGTATCGATTGAATTGAGGTCATTTTGTTGATTATCAGGAGCCTTTGTCCATGGTGGTATACTTCACATTTACGAATGCCAAAGCCAACACAGCCTACAATTCGTCTCTCCCTAATCGTACTGCAAGTACCATACATTCTACGCTCACCTTCGCATCGAGACATGTTTCAAGTCCTTTTACAATCCAGAATACGGCTGAAATAACTACAACAGCCCCGAAAATCGCCATGAGCAGTTTTTAATGGATCTTTACAAAGTCAAGCTTTCGCCACAGCAATGAAAAGTGGAATTGATCTCGGCACAGTGATGAGCTCACTGGATTGATGTGGTCCCAGAAGGTTCGGACGCCGTGAGACGCAAAGCATTGATGACCCGGTTGTCCTCTAGACGATGAATACAAAACACATCCTCACTGATAGAGGCAATCATTTCACGTGAGTTACCGCCATTGTAACTGGCGAGTGTGATTTGTTCAGGACAGCCCGCATATGATATGGACAATTCCCCCTTGTCACCAGGGCACACTGTAAGTGCTAGCTGAGTGTCCGGATCCAAAAAGACGCCAAACCAAGCGGGGCACGGCTCAAAGACAACAAGGGGCGGTCGAGGCAGGCCCAGGATATCACGGAGGATATTCTCAGCCAGTTCTGTGGCATCTGCTTCATGGTTCAACATGACCACCATTGAGAGGCGCTCTTTCGGCACTTGCAGCCTGTGGAGCCTGAATCCGCGTAGAGCACCAGCATGTCCAACCACAGTGACGCCGCCAACATCAACGCGGTCGAGGCCATAAAGATATCTTGTGGGAGTGCCATCTCTATACGATCCAGGCTCAAGAATAGTACGATAACAACTTTGTGGGTCAAATAGGCTGCGATAAAGATGTCCTTCGTAAGCCATCATGTCTTCCAGTGAGGCTACCACCCCGGCATCGCCAGACCACTGCACACGATTAATGACCGGCACATAGCCATGCTCCTCATCCCCCCTCGTAGCCCACGCATGGAGCTGGGTGCTGGGAGGTGTCGGGGCAAAGCCGGGCCGTCGTCATTCCTGCAGGGCCAAAAACGCGTTGTGACAACAGCGATCCAATCGACTCATCGGCTGCGGCTTCAATGACGCGTGCGATAGTATGGAAGTTCGTGTTGGCGTAGGAGTACTCCGTGCCTGGCTGGAAATGCAATGTCTTGAGAGAGTTGCGCATTGTCACTGCATCCGTTGTCAATGAGAAACGACTGTCGGGTCTGGCCCCCCAGAGCGTGCCCATGGCCCAGTAGACGTACAGGCCAGAATGGTTGCTTCATAGGTCATCAACCGTTAAATCGGTTTGGGTGATTTCCTGTTGCAAGATATCGCCTAGCTTGGCCTCTAGTTATTTCCTTGCATCACCATTGGAGGCCAGCGGGGGCATTGGATGGCGCTCCAAATCAACCAGCAGCGCGCATACCATCTGTTTTGTGATTGAGCAAATGGGTATCAGCGTAGTGGATGTCATGGGAACCCTTTGGTCAACATTGGCGAATCCCCAAGTCCGCTTGCCCACAATATAGCCATCCTTGAGTACAGCAACAGCCCCTCCAGGACCTGGGAACCGATGGGCTATCGCCCCGAATGCTTTGTCGACAACTTCTTCATGAGTGAGTGTGAGCAAATTTTGGGTCATTGATTAGCGCTGGGGACTGTATCGAAACAATTTTCGCAGGCAATATTTTTCCTCGGTTAAGAAATGCGAATGCCTCTTTTAGTAGAGATGCTCATTTATGTAATTTTTGGGTTTTCTTTGGTCATCCCACTCAGGACCAGCTAACATGTGACATGGCTGCCCACTTCTTCAAAGCTCGTAAAAATAGCACATTGGACAGAACAAAAGCCGTGGATGCACATCAAAAGCGCTTGCTGAATCTAGGCAATGGGAAGCGAGAGATAAGTGTGTGGGGATTTTTACCATCACCGGCGTGCGTCACACCGATCAATCAACTGATATCATGCGCACTCTATAGGTATTGAGCAGTAATTGCATCTAGGTCGGCCTATGGCACGTTTATCGCTAAATGGAAGACCCTGGGATTAGAGACGAGGCTTTCCTCTGTAATCAATACCGAATTGGAATCAAAAACATCACTCTTACCATCAGAGCTTCTTGATGTTGTGGTATGGTGGCGTAAGACGCCAAGGCTACGAGGGCGCTCGATGGAGAAATATGACGGGCTCAACAGGAAGATCTGCCCAAGGGGACATTGGCAGCCTGCTCATCTGGCCGGTATCAGATATTACAATATCGGATGCAACTATTAATTCGACTTCGAACTCGCCTACTGGAGGTTCGGCCTATATGTTGCTGTCGCGTGGAAAGAAGAGGAGAATCTCGCTGTGTCCGCGAACTGGTCATTTGTTAGATCTAATCTGCCGGTTGTGGATGATGTTTTCTGCGGTATTCATTATGATCCTTCGAGATCCAATTCTTTAGAGGTATCCAAACTGTGGCCTCGGCCAGCACAAGATAACTTCACGGTTGATTGATATTGTGTGCGTATGGCATTTGGAATGTACCAATCTTGGCTGGAAAGTCGCCTTGTTATTATATGATATTTCTATTGGGTAAAGCTTCAGAGTTTTCATCTTGAATTAATTTTAGGCTTCAGAGTTGCTTGTTGACATGGGGGCAATTGTACCACAGAATTTGAATGCCTCCATATTTGGCTTGTTCCTTGGTTTTACGACTTGGTTGAGATGTTCTTTTCTTTAGGTGAACAAAATTCCATATACCTTGATAAGCTTCCTATAGCAAACTTGGCAATTAGGTAGGCTATTCTATTTAATATCTATGATAGTCTGAACCAAAAAAAAAAAAAAAATTAAGTAGAGACTTTGAAAAGGAAAATTAAGATATACTTAATAACAACGTTATAAAACAGAATAAAGGGTGAAAATACCCTGCGGGTTTTGTTCACGTAATTAAACTATGGAGCAATTTTGCTCTTTATTTTCCCCTCTCGTCCCTTTGCTAGCAACATCATACTCCCAAGCGATCTGTGCCGCGATATCTGCACGTACATGATGTACAGATAGGGGTTGACTAATTCAAATTGTCTAGGAATGTGCAACAACGGTACGATGTGACTGGTTCAGTTGGATAGGCCAATATGGTATTACAAGTCTCTGTTCTGTGCCTGACTGAGGTGTGCCCGCGGCGAGAGCCTGGTGAAAGGTGACGGAAATCTACCTACGTCCCGTGGTATCAATCTTTGTCTTGGTTCTGTCTGACTAACCTGCCTGATAGCTAGATGGCGCGTTAAAACAGCGATGACCCACACGGCCGCCGCCTTTCGGGAATGAGCGGTTTGGTCCAAAATCGTCGCATTAGGCCCGGGTCCAGACAGCATGAAGGCAGCAAAAATAGTTTCAAGGTAGTATTTGAGTACTAGATTAATCCCTCTCTATTGAATGCAGAATGTGCATTTCTATGTTACATGAGACGACTTACATGTGACAAAATTGTGCCCAGGTCGTGACAGCCGTTGTCTCGGACACACGTGTCATTTCCAGCTAAACGGACAGTTCGATGTTATATTTCATCATGTATCTCACCGGCTTTTGGTTCATATCCAAGATGATGAATGTGATTCATTTTAAAATTGTGGATTGCCTAATTAACGAGTTTCACCACACTGTTCTTTCCATGTTTCCATATCAAAACGCCGTGCTTAGATGGGATAAATCTGTGACACTAGATAACTGTGCAAATGATAGAAGTAAAAGAGGCATTATATGGACTCCAGTGATACTCTCTCGGACCTCCTGGCTGAAGCGCGTATAGGGGTCCACTCATGTGGTGTTTGGCGACCGACTGTAGGACTGGTCTTGTCTGTCCACATTGATGGAAATTGGGGAAGGTTGATAATAATAGCAGGAAACCACACAGCCTCTCCAATGGTATTCAAGACAAGTAATGCAGATAAGAGGCTATAAATAGATCACAGAGCTTCCAACGAAAAGGTCGACCCAAAAGGTATATATGGAATGGTAGCATACGATTCAAAGTTCAACCATAAGGGGTTTGGCTCTTGGGCGAAGAAGCTGTCCACCATGGGCGCATTGTCCAGTTCAAATCCGCAGCTTTAGCTAAGGTCGCAGCTCAAATTAAAGGCCTTGAGAGGGGAAATATGCTTAATTGTTCTGATCAGAAGCGAAAATTGGCCCTTCATTATAACTAGACGATGCTACCTGTAAGGCAACACCACCTAAACGTCCAATAGCCCAACCCATCAGCAAAACCACCTGTAACAACTTCGGCTCGGGCCAAGTTTCACCACCATGATCTTTGATCCAAAGACATATGCCATTGAGAAAGCAAGGGTATGGAGTACAATATAGGCAACCAGAACATGGTATACCAGTGATAGCTAAGCCTATCAGCCTTAGCAGTTCGACAATATAACACCCGGATACTAAGAAAACCTCCAGCTAGGAGGGACAGCACTGAAACTGTTGTAACGCCGAGCCCCCAATATATTGGGCATATAACAGACCATGCCAATATAAGTAGAGCTGTTACTATACGCGCCGCTGTATCCCCAATTAATAGTGGCACCGTATATCTTCCTCGAGCGCTGTCCCCGAGCTGGTCTCTAAAGTCCTGAATGTGGATTGTAGTGAAGATGGTTACACCGATTAGAGCCGCCCATTCAAATGCAGGCCTAGTAAGCGATAGACCCAATAATCTCGCAGCTACTCGACTTCCGCCAAGGTTTCCACTTATAAAAAACACAGAGCAACACAAATTCTTTCCCCACCATGAATCGGCTGCTCCGCCGGCATCATGAATCCGTGCGGAAATCATAAAGGCCATTGCTTCGGGGAAACCTCCCAGCAATAGTCCACTAGAAATTGATAATTGTAAAATAGCATAAATATACCATTTCTCAGCTTCTTCAATTGTTAGTTTTCCAGAAGGGATTGCACGCCAAGGCTTATTAATCTTATCCTCCTCGACGGATTCTGGGTCTTTTTGGTTACCCAAATCAAAATATAAGAGAATGAACCACGTGTATAATGCAGTGCACATAAAGGCCAGAATATACTGCTCCAAATTTGCGGAAGACTTTGTAGTGATATGGCCAGAATTGATACTAAAGATAGCAAATGATACAACAGAAAGACCGTATCCTTTAATGTTGTTCTCTGTAATCAAATAGGCAACGGAAAGGGTTGCCCATAATTTAGATAGAGCAGTATCTGACTGAGAAACGGTCAGCCCATTGGCATTGGATTTTTGGGGACAATCGTGCTTACATGTGGAGTGGTGAGTTTAACAATGCCTTTTTCCCCCGGAAACGCAGGGGGTTGACTTAGGCCCCGGGAAAGTCTTTCAGATGCTGAAGAATTATTCATTGTGCAGTAATGCGACAGTAGGGAAGTTTGATATGGAGAAATTACAACAAAATGTTTGGTGAGTTTGGATTGGTCTTGGTATTGGGCTCTGTATAAATACTCACATTGCGTCTTCATGACACATTAACCTGATTAATATTTCCATTGAGAAAGATTGGTAAGTGATGCAGTTTCCTACGTTATCACCTAACGCTATAATGTCTCTTGCTTCCACTTGAAGATGTTGGCCATAATGTTTCACCTCAAAAGTTCCAAGTACCTTGTTTATTTGTAGCATGCGCGGTTTTTTGAACCTAGTGGCTACTTTCACGGAATCACCGAACCCAGTAGCCTCGTTGTCATGTAATATATCACTTTTGTAGGAGGTATTTTATACAAATTCTCATTAAAATCTGATCAAAGTTACAAACCGGTAATCTAAAGGGATGTCATTGTTTGTGTTCTCACGGCATCATTTGACTCTTTAGTCTGGCATCAATCGTCATATTTAGCACTTGATCTGGGTTTTTTTTTTTTTTTTGGGGGGGGGGGGGGATACAAGCATACAAGATGACTTATTAATCCAGTCATTGGACTATCAAGATAGCTTGCAATTAGGAGATTTCGCAGACTATACTTAGCTTCCATAGGATGAATACTTAAAATCCCAAGTAACAGACGGTGACTGAATGGCTATTAGAGGCTGAGTTATTGGTGATATAAGGGGAAAATGAGACATTCGGCCTCCCAACTACCATATTCCCCAAATTTGAGATCGTGACTGAAGAGGTCTCGGCCTTTCTTTGTACATGCAAGACACCACAGGAGATGGCACAGCACACACGTCATAGTATACGTGACATAGCATATGCAGTTTACCTGACACACATGGCCTACCATATCACATCACTGCCGTACGGTCGCAGAGGTTTGGCTGTCTAATTGACTCACTCACTGTCAATCTAAATGGTCAATCCACTGGTCAAAAAAGCTACGAACTTGGGATTCAACATTAATTGATTCTGTACAGCCCCATTTGATTTACATGCAGAAGATCTTGAATTGCATAAGTTGCAAAGCTGCATGAAGCTCGAAGTCATCTGCACATTCGTTCTCTTGGAACTATTGCTAAACCTTAGACAGAATATTCCTTGATTTATGTTAAATAGTATTATTAAATTTAAGAAAAAAAATTCATATAAAAATCAGGCAATTCTTTATACGTGGCTAGTTAAAATACAGGCAGTAGGCTCGACCAGATGACTAGGCATGATGTGATTGTGCATTGCGATTATTTACCTGTCTTTTGACCTGACAGGCCAATTGAGGTAAAAGGAAGAGCCGGATCCTTACACCAGCTGTCGTGTACATTTTAACGTTCGGTGAGATGGCTAATTTGGTTCAAACATCAGGTTAAGGTCACGTCTAAGGAGCATAAATAATACAAACTATACTGTCACGAGGTAAATACCGCTATACCACCAGCAAAAGTGTAAGGTACCCTACAACAAGGTACTAGTGATATTGGTAGATATACGCTGTGCGACATATACATTTATACGAGTCCAGACTACTTTTATAATTTTTTAAAGTTTCAGAACGTTAATTAGCCATGCAACCACTTTTTAATTTACATGCCATATTTATATTTCTGTATCATGCATGATTACACACAATATTTCTATTCCGTTTTGTTTCCCCAAACCCCAGCTGAAAAATAAAACCATTCCCATGCATCATTATGTTTACAAGAATATATTATTCACTCTTTGGTGGCCACTTGACTCTCCTCTCGGCCCTCACGTAGAGGTTGTTCGGTCTGATCAACTGGAACATCGGGTCATACTCAACCGGGCCATCTTGGGCAAAGTTGAAGTTGTACCGATATACAAGCTTGGTCAAGAAGATCTTGACCTCCTGAAGAGCGAAATTGAAGCCAAAGCACATTCGTTGTCCGGCGGCGAATGGAACGAATGAGGCATTGGGACGGTTCTTGACGCGGTCTGTGTCCCAACGATCCGGGTCAAAGAGCGTGGGGTTATCCCAGACCTTGGTGTTGTTGTGGATGTGGTGGATGGCGGGAATGACAATGGAATCTTTTGGAAGCTTGTAACCTCCAGGCAGGATCATGTCTACTGCTGATGTACGTGCAGGCTGGTAAGAGGGGTTGTGTCGGCGTTGTGTCTCCTTGATGAACTTGTCTAGGAATTCCAACTTGTTTGTCAAGTCGGCTGTGATTTGTGTGTCTTGCTCGAAACCATTATCGACCAACTCCTGCAAAAGTCTTTCTTGCATTCCGGGATACGCCACAAGCCCATAGATGAGCCATGACAATAGTGAGCTGGTTGTGGTGAAGCCAGCGCCAGTAGCAACAACGAGGGGCTCCATGATGCGGTCGCGGGGGAGCTTGGCACCCTTGCTATCCTTCGCGCGGAGCACATAGTCAACCATGTTCTCAGCCTGGAGAGCAGCTTCCTGCAGCTCCAAGTCTTCAACTCCCTTTGAGGCGTTTGCCACCGACTCTTCCATCATAGCTTCGATGCGTTCTCGAGCTTCGCGTAGACGCTGAGGGTCTCCAAAGGGCATGTGTCGGTACCAGCTTCCTACAGAAGAGATCTTCTTGTTCAGCTCGAGCGATTGGGCAATCCTCATCACCATTTCGTGGGGACGGGCGTCGACTGAGGTGAAATGTTTAAAGTCTATTCCGAGGACCAGCTTGCCAACAGCTTGGGATCCCAGTTTGAGCATGTATGGGTACACGTTCCAGGCCTCCTCACGCTCATCAAGCTCGTCGAAGACGTTGAAGGAGTCCTCGACAGTCTTTTGCATGGTGGGGGCATAGTGCCTTACCGCCTTGGGACCAAAAGCGGGCGGGAGAAACTTGTGTGCCTCTTTCCACTCCGTCGTATGAGTGTCGCCAAGAAAGACACCGGCTTCCTTGTTCTTGATGGGGAAAAGCGGGTGTCCCTCAATGATGCGCTTGGAGAAGAAGTCGGTCTCGCTAAAAACGATGTTGGCTAGCGTTGGATCGTTTGTCTGGTACACAGTGCTACCCATGTTGGTGGTTCGAATAATTGGACCATATCTCTCAAACAACCGTTGGTGGTTGCCAAGGTGGTCGGGGTAGATTTCGAAATAGTTGCCAATCCAAGGAAAACCTGCGGGACCCGGGACCTCACGGACGGGTTTGCCATCAATGCTAATGGCAACGACACCCTCAGCCGCAATCACATCTGCGACGGTTGTCAAAGCCTCAGACTGTGTGACAAATCCAATACCTGTTTACTTTCGAGTCAGCGCCTCTGTTTCAAAAGCACACTGGTGGTGAGATCTCGTTACCATTGGGTTCGACAATGGCGAAATGGGAAGCGACCAATTGCTGGAGGCCTTGTAGATCCAGGGATGCAGGGAGTTCAATATCCTGCGATGTTGAGGGGTCTTCACCCAAAAGGTGAAACGTTTTTACTGCCATTGTAGTAGAAAGCCCGTGCTTTTACAGCGAAGAATTACGTGAAAATAAAATTTGGTGGTGGGCTCAGGCGATCTGCGTGTTAAATATTAATCCAAGCTTTGTGCTGTCGAGTACGCAAGAGCAGCTGGTGGACGAGGCGGACTCTTGCGTTGCGACCTGAGCCGAGGCACGACAGGGATGATGAAGTTATTAATTAAGCAGAAAAACCACAATCAAGTTGATCGACGTCGTACGAAGCCGGACATTGCGAAGTTGTGGGGCTGTTGTGCAAATGGCATGTCCGCGCTTGGTCCGCCATGGTACATTTTCCGGCGCCGCAACGTCCCGATGCCGCTGAAGACACAGATATTCAGGGGCTTTTAGGGCCGGCAGTGGCGGGACCATGTCTATCTATGGGAGATACCGAGCCGGGACACTAGCTTTCTAGGGAAAAGGGGTCCGTATGCTGGCACGTATAAGCGGGTCGACGAGCGAGAATTTTCCACAGAGGGGGGGCCATGCAAGAAAAGAATGGAGGCTCTGTCGAGTGACATGGTGCCAATTAAAGAGAGCAAGGGACCCCAAAGAAGAGATGCCTCGGCTCAGAGATCAACGGCGACACCGCCAAGTCAAATTTCGCGCCGTCCAAATTCTCGCATTGATAATACATGGGCAAATGAGATGCCCAAACTATACCAAATGACGAAGCCCGCATTATAAACCGCACACTGGCATGACTTTGGACAGGCCCTCGCTGGTTTCGACCCGCCTTTTCTTCGTATTTTCGGCCGAGAAAGGACCTCCATGCCTCGGCACAGGTCGCCTTGGCAGTGATGTCAAATGGTCATAGCTTCCAGCCATGATAATAGAATCTCAGCCGCTTGCCACATTACCGTCGTTTGGATCTCCGTGTCCGTTGTATTGCCTGCTTTGCACGTTCTTAAAGAGCCCAACCCGGGCTAGATAGATCCTCTGACACTGTGTCGAATTGGTCTTTTTTTATTCTTCTATTCTATGCCAATACCGTAATTGATCAAGATGCCGTCGACTGAAGTACCAGCATTCACCGAAAAGGAGGTGGCAGCTCACAACAGTCGCGACGACTGTTGGATGGTCATTCACGGACAAGGTATGTCGATCATTTCAAACTGCGTTCACACAAGTCAGCAACACTAAACATGGGCAGTCTACGATGTTACAAAGTACATTCATGACCATCCTGGTGGCGCCGACGTTCTCATTGACGCCGCAGGAAAAGATGCAACGGTAGAATTCGACAACGCAGGCCACTCTGATGATGCAGTTGAAATACTGGGCGACTATCTCGTCGGCAAGTACAATGGCGTGCAGAAAAAAGACACACAGAAACCAGTCACTCTCAAAGTGAAATCAACTCCGCCAAAAGCCAGCACCTCAAATAGTGGCCCAAGTTCAACCATGATTGCCGCCGTGACAGTGTCTTCCATTGGCGCCGTGGCAGTGTATCAGGCCTCTCGATTTGTTAACCCCCGACTTCTGCCTACGCTACCTCCTTTCAGTGTCCCTTCATTGAGGTCCACCTCTTCGAGCGTAGGTTTCCTAGAGGGGTTCATTCTTGCATCCGCTCTGTTCACTGTATCTGGCACAATGGCATTTCAAAGAATCTCCAAGATGCTTCACTTTGAGAAGTATAACTTTATGAGCTACGCTCCTCATAAGAAGATGCCCAAGGCCATCAAGCCCAACCTACTTAACAGCAGAGGGTGGCTTGATCCTTCAACATATCAAGCTCTTCCTCTCGCTCGCAAGGACCTTATTGCCCCCGATGTGTATCGATTCGTTTTTGCCCTTCCTACCCCCACAACGGTCTTGGGATTGCCCATTGGTCAGCACCTTGCGATCAAGGCTGAAATCGATGGCAAGTCAGTCAATCGGTCATACACGCCAATTTCAAACAACGCCGATGTGGGGACGCTGGAACTGGTCATCAGATGCTACCCAGATGGACTCTTGACAGGCAAGTACCTGGCAAATCTAGAGGTCGGAGATGAGGTGCTGTTCCGGGGACCCAAGGGCGCCATGCGATATCAACGTGGTCTCTGCAAGAGAATCGGAATGTTGGCTGGTGGCACCGGCGTCACACCAATGTTCCAGATCATCCGCGCCATCTGTGAAGATGACCGTGACCTCACCCAAGTCAGCCTCATCTACGCAAACAGATCAGAGCAGGACATTCTTCTGCGAGACGAACTCGAGAGGTTTGCTCGGAAATACCCGCAGAACTTCAAGCTGTACTACCTCCTCGACAACGCCCCGGCTGGCTGGGCATACGGCACAGGATATGTGACACAGGAGCTGATGGAAGAGAGGTTCCCCATTCCCAGCCCGGACTCCAAGGTCATGCTTTGCGGTCCACCAGGCATGGTAAATGCGGCCAAGAAGTCTCTGGTGAATATGGGCTTCAAGCAGCCTGGAGCCTCTTCCAAGATGACGGACGATGTCTTTTGTTTCTAAAAAGAACAGAAGGTTGCCACCTAGTAACCGTGGCTCCAAAATTGCATTGATTGTCCGTCGCGGCCAAGGCGGAATAACAACGCATGACAGGTTTGTCATGCAGAAAAATCTTCACATTACCAGCAAATATGGCCAGGCGCTGTGTCGATTTCAATCCACCCGTTGGCAATGATGATGGATTGGCTGTGAAGTACAAGCCACAAATTTCCACCAGTTTTATGACGCAGTTCCGTGTTGGCAGCTGAAATTGATTAAGAAGCAAAAACTTGCGAATGAATTCATTTGAATTGGCCAAGGGTTAGGAAACAACCTACCTAAGAAGGTGAGGACGTCCCTCAGGGCAGCAACATGAACATGTGTACATTAATTTGCTGTATAGTAAACACAACTCATACTAGAAGGAGTACAAGTGGTATGTACTTTAACTCCAACATAGACTAAAAAGTTTTTTTATGTTATCAAATTATGGGTGCGCTAGAACACTCTTGTACTGGCTTGTAAACTGAGACATCGTCGTGAATAAGAAATTCTCAAAACTACCCTACATGTATAAACCCAAGGCAGGGTGGATACGCGAGTCCAGAATTTCACACTCCTCCACTGTCTCCACTCAAATTCTGGACAGATTTTGCATCTTCGAAAAAGGCGTTAGTCGTGGTTATGCTGTACGTTAACTTATACACAGAGTTCCAACGCCGTTTAAAGGTTGGTTGATTTGCAGACCATGGAACATTATTTGGCCAACAAAAGTACTCTCATCAGGGAAGACTCCAAACACATGTAGCCTAGAAAGACGAGCAACTACTTCAAGATGGCAATCAAAAGATGTGGCGACAATGACGCCTGAGAATTGTTGAAAGGCGCCAAGTTTGGGTTCTTGTGCTTGAACTAGGCCACTATTCCGGCATCGAAGTGGGTTCTCTGAACTCTCTGGTGAGATGGCCGAGTTGGTTATGGCGTCAGGTTAAGGTCACCTTAACAACCTAAGATTCCTGATGGAGCAATCCTCCTGGGTTCGAGTCCCAGTCTCATCATTTATATTTTTTGCACTTGTTTGTGATGTATTCGGACTGATAATATATTCTGTATGGGTTTTTTTTTTTTTAACCCTGGACAGAGTTTAAAGAAGATGCAGCCTTTTGAGCGTTTGGCTAGTCCCCCATTTTAAAGACAATGTCTGGTTGATGATGTGATATGGCAGTTAAACCGGCTCCTCCACTTTGCGCCTCTTTCAAAACTACCAGTTCAAACCCTCATTTTCTATTCCTATTGGGTTCTATAATTTTCCTTGCATTTTGCATTTTGAATTCTTTTATGAGATTCAAAAATAGCGAAAACAACGCCCTAGCTCCAAAATGACGAATCAAGTACAGATTGTAAGGATCTGCACATCCTATTACGTCTAATAGCCCGTCATGCCAAACGATAAGTCCATGACCACAATGCTCGTGGTTACCGGTGCGGATAACAGCTGCTTAGAACCATTGGGGCCTCGTACGCCTGCCACTCTTGGGTCTAGGTCATAACACAGATACTCGAATCGCTCAACACAATGTAATCATTTCCCAACGAACTCTCATGTTTTTCGCAGTTCCAGTCCTTCCAGTTACTTCATCTGCATGAAATGAGTCATTTATAATCTGCCCATCCATCAAATTGTGAATGTAGCTGTCACCAACCAGGTTGTAGTAGGCTTCATTATTTTCTGAATTTGAACTGCGTCGAATCACACAAGGAAATCGACAGCCTTTCAGGATAGCAACAAGGTCTCCATCCTTTGCAGAGCCTGGGCCAAGACCAAGACCACCGGATTCGAGGACCAATATCTTTCTTTGGGCTGTAAGTGCCCTCAATTGATCTTCCATTTGGGGTGGCGCAGCAAAGCTGGCCATCCCTTCCACCGCCTTGTTGGAAAGCAAGCCCCACCATAACTCGAAGCAGACCTTCACGTCCTTTACTGAGGTCTGGGTAAGCTCTTGAGGAGGGATGCATAGTTCAAAATTGCCAGTTACAGGATGCCTCCTCCAGTTTTTTTGTAATGCCTCCTTTGTCACAGGCTTCATCCTCCGAAAGACTCTATCCCTTGGCCATATCACCATGTCGCAAGCCAGTGTTCGACACAAGTCAATCCATTGTGTCGAAGGCGAATTTATGGCTACGAGCTGGATCCACTCATAAATTGTCTGCCAAAACTCACCCTTTGACGACCAAGTTCTACCGACAATATTAATGCGACCAACAATAATGCCTGGTGTTTTGAGCAAGGGTCGCGTGACATGGCCAAATTCAACCTCGGATTTCGCGCCAAGGCTTGCGTCAAAAGCGCCTACAAACTTGGTTTGCACCCAAAGATTGTTGTCATTGTTGACAATTGACCAGTCGGGGACCCATGACGGTACATCCGCACTTCTAAACACACTTGCAGCTCTAAGCACGTCGAGTGACTTCATGGATTCAATAATCTTTCTGGCTGCGTTGATGTAGGTATCCTCTTTCTTAGTCGCATAGTCTGGGTAAATTTTCAATGGTAGACCACTCATTTTGGCCAATGACAGGAGTGAGTAAATTTTATCACGTGGATCCGTGGCAGTCCTTTCATGGTATAACCAAAGGTACTCGTGAAGAAGTCTCATGGGCAATGTTTCGTCGATCTTAGTTTGCGGGGATAAAGAGAATTGTGTTTTGATCTCCAGTGCATGACTTAAGCTGGAATCATCTTTAGGAAAGGCTGAACGTGCCCTTTCGATAGAGTCCACCTGATAGATGAACCTCCTCAATATGGAAGCGAATCGTTGTGGCGCATCATTCGTCAAGTACTTGTTACAACACTCTGCCACGTGAATATCCATGGTTTCCGCGGCTTCTCGTATCAGCGACCAGGGAATTGCAGCTGTTCCATACACTAAAATTGGTTCCACGCCGACTACACTCTCCTGGACAGTCCACACACGAGACCACCAAGATGCCATGGTAAAAGCCTCAAAGGCATTGATGAAGTCATCCCATGGATATTCTGACTCCAACATGGGACCCAGCTCCGTTCCCCAAATGTGGACTTTGTCCAAGTGATCATTTATTTTCAACTTTGCAGCCCCTTCGAGGAAATGGAACAAAAGCGAGCTTGTGCGATTTGGAACATTAGAAACCCGGTTCCCCTCCCAATTTGGACCCACTGAATCGCTAGTCCAGCTTGTTCCATAGGCCATGAATTGAAAATCACGCAGCGATTCAATTTTGGAAACCCAGTCATTGACGCCCAAATCGAACCCAGAGCCGAGGAATATGAAGACTCCGGCGGCGGACGAATATATGGCGTCCATTATATTCACTTGAGCAGATCGTTCCACGTTGTCGCTCTGGTTAATGCACACGGCATCGGCCCAGATGGGCATATCCCAATCAGCTTGGCGGTAGTAACGGAGAGCTGTCTCCAAGCTACGCCCGACTTTGACCTCCTGGCCATTGATTCGGATACAGCCATTTGGATACTGCACACCCCAGACGTACGAAAGAGCTGCAAACCGTGGTTTAGAGCTCAGCGAGACAGTATTCAATTCACAATCGACGGCTGCTGACCAGTCATCGAGATGAATTGTGAGTACTCGTATTTGGCTCCCGTTTAAAAGGCGGCTGGAATAAATGTCAGTAGACATTCTCGGATAAATACTCTTTTGCGACAAGGTGATTTTACAGAAGCTGACGAGTCAAATATTACGGCATACTCGCTTATCTAATTCAAGCACTCGGAACCCGGCAATGTTTTTTTCCACCACCGAGATTGCGAGGTAGTATTCACAAGTATTTTAGGCGATGGTGGGTTGTGAGCATGCCTAGGTATGGGTATGGCTCACTAAAGATGTTGTGATTCCATACGTGGAATTGGACTTTTCGCAATGGCAAATACGGCTTGAGTTAGTTTATCAATGGGGTTGGGATCTCGCAAAAATGGAACAAGTGTCAATTGGAAAGGATCGACCTAAAGCAAATCGAATTCTAGTCATCAGAAAGACTGTATTGGTCCTATACTATCTTTATTTGGAGAAAATTGGTCTTCGACTAGATGGAAAGACTAAATCATGGTCCGGATTGTTCCTACATGCTATGTTAATTAACATAAAAAATTGCATAGACCGCAACGCCTCCAATAGACGGGGCGGAGTCGAGTGCTCCACAACATGTGAATACTCACCTTGACGTGGCAGGGATTTCACCACGGCACATCATCCGCCAAAGCGATCGTGACAGGGGCCCTTATGGCGATGGGGAAACACTTAGGGCAAAAGCTTCCGATGTGCTACTTTGCCCCCCCCCCCACAAGGATTGCAGTCACCGCAGTTTGTGTATTCTAAGTGCTCATTGCTATTCGCAATTGAGGCGTAAATTGGGGCAGGTAGCATTTCTATTGGAACTCCCTTGCCAATAAAAAAGCAACCTCGGCAGCCGGACCTTAAATACGCTACTTTATGGTTAAAGGATTGGGAAGTTGAGACGTAAGTGGTAGCAAGATCGGCGGCTTTTTTGCTAGGAGGAATACGAATCCAATTGTCTCCCATGGTCAAAGTGGGAAGCTCGGTCAAGGCCATCCACGCAGAAGACCCTGCGCAATCTATGGTGTAATAGTATTATCCATGAGCCAGTCCACAATAAATCAATGCCAGCAAAGCACATCTATCTGCCAGTGGCACATGTTGGCACCCGCTCTGAGCTCAAGGAGAGTCTACCTCCGCAATTCCTGAGGCTATTCGAAAATACCCTGTACCTTCCCCAGAATCCATCAGATGCTAGCCTCCATTCTTTGTGATCTACGCGTTACCTACCTATTGCAGAGCGGATGCCAACCTGCCTTGTCTGGCGTTGCAACCCGCAGCCTTGGCGACGATATCTCCATCTTAGCCAACCGACGCGACCAGGGTAGGCCACCCCCACAAGCCGGACGGGATCTGCATCTGCCAGTGCCGGTTGACCAATTAGTGCATCGGCATTAATGTTCCTGGCCCTTGTCTCCGGGACTGCATGTACTTTTGTGTGCACTTTTGCGAGTTGTTCCTCCCCCTTCGATCCTGAGAAAGCAAAGGGAAACTTGTTGCAACATGCCACTCCCACTAGACGGCTTGGCATCACTCGCGACGTTGAAGTGCGAAAGGGGAAGGACGGGCCATCTTTACCAAAAAAGTAATTCGTCGGTGATATTGCGTAATGCTGTCAATTTCTGTTTCTTTGCGTGCCATAATGGACATTTCATGCTGCCAAGCCGGTTGCGACTTCAATTGGTTCTTCAGGGGTTTATCATATACTAGGATCGAATATATAAAGCCTTCTCTTTTTGCTCAGGACATGAAAGTTTCTTCAGCACCAACCGCTAGACTCTCCATCTTACCAAGTGCGGATACAAACTTGTCTATCGCTTCTAAGCCTATATCTCACTTCAACAATCATTCAACCGTCCAGTGCCATCCCTGACAATGCGTTTCAGTTTTCTTGTTGCAGGCGCTATTGCAGCGTGCAGCGTCTCTGCGCATCCCGGCCATGACCATAACAAAGAATTGGCCGAGCGTGTTGCAGCTTTGCAACATTCAAAGAAAGACTTGAGCCATTGCGCCGACAAGATTCGTGCCCGTGGCATTGAGAAGCGTTCTGTTGACCGCCGTGCCGCCATGGCATCCAGGATGCTCAAGAAGCGCCACCTCAAAGGTACGAGAGACTTTGAAGTGTCTAAATCTCCCACGCCCATGAACATTGGTGCTGATATTCGAGTTAGGCCGTGACCTGAGTGATCTTCTCACTGTCTCTCACCATTCGACTGCTGATTACACCCTTGACACTCCCTTGTCGAAACTTTTCGAGACCAACAACTCGTGCGTTTTGGCTCCTGAAACCACCGAGGGACCTTACTGTAGGTCGATTTGCCATTGTTCTCCATCAATAACCTACTAATATTTTAAACCCTGCTGCAGACGTGTCTGGAGAGTATATCCGTGAGAACATTATTGAGGCTGAGACTGGTGTGGACTTGGCACTTGATCTGCAAGTCCTGGACATTGAAACCTGCGATCCTGTCCCCAGTGCGTACCTTGAAATCTGGCGTAAGTTGAACTTTGCTATTCTTTTTAGATTTCAGCATCAGGATAAGTTTCTAACAATTCTTGACAGAGTGCAACTCCACTGGTGTTTACTCTGGTGTCAGCTCCGGAGGCGACTACCAGAGTGCTCCCGAGAACCTCAACACCACCTTCCTTCGAGGTGTGCAGCAGACTGACAAGGATGGTGTCGCTCAGTACGAGACGCTTTTCCCCGGTCACTACTCAGGACGCACCACGCACATCCACGTTCTCTTGCATGTGGACGCCGAGCCCCTTGCCAACGGAACAATGAGGTTCACCACTTCCAGCCACGTGGGTCAGATTTTCTTTGACCAGGACCTCATCACCGAGGTCGAGAAGCTGAGCCCTTACTCCACAAACACCCAGACTCTCACCACCAACGCGCAGGATAACATCCTCTCGGAAATTGCAAAGACCAGCGACCCATTCGTTGAATATGTCCTCTTGGGTGACTCTGTCAGCGATGGTCTTCTTGGTTGGTTCAGCTTCGGTGTCAACATGACCTTGGTCAAGGAAGTCAGTGCAGCTGCTACTTACTACGAGAGCGGCGGTCAAGAGAATGAGAACACTGGCAGTGGTGGTGGTTTCCCCGGCGGACCTCCTCCTTCCTAATTGACCATCACGGCTCAGTATAAAAGATTGACACGGGGGTAGCCGTTGGTCAATATGCACTAGTCAAAGGGACGTCTCTCCGTATGGTGTATATGGAAACCGCAGGGATATGGTTCGATAAGCCCAATCACGTGTACTATATCTTGATCAGGGTCCCATACTAAAACGATAGATTTTTATCATTGTCTGCAAAGCTATTCACGCTGTGATTACTGCAATATGTATTATGACCAAACCACCCTAGCAGGTCTCCAACCAAATTCAAAGATGCGAATTGTGTAACTTACAGGTCCAATACATCCCAGTTGCATGGTACTATTCGAAACAAATTGTTAGATAAGAGATTATAGAACATTTACATATAAATCAATATTTGCCCAATGATGGAACCGTCAAGGTGCGCTATAAGAACCTTTACTGGTAGCGGATCAATCTCACACTTCATGGTAAGAACTAGACGAAGTGGCACTCTAGCGTCTCCACGAGATAAGGCCAGCCGTTGGGACAAGCTGCCTGTGACATCTTTGACGTCGAAAAATGCAAACCAGAGGCGAAACTTTGCACCAAAAGTACCATCACTACCTCAAACGTGCATAATTACTGTTTGGGATCATCGTCAACACAAGCTCAAAGAAGCCCCGTTGGCTCAGTGGTAAAGCGTATCACTAGTAATGATAAGATCACTGGTTCGATTCCAGTACGGGGCAGAGCAAGAATCCTCATTTTTTGCTCCGCAGACGCCAGATAATTCCGCACACTGTGAGCAAGCGACAGGGCGCTATTCAACGCCCCCACAAACACACAAACAACATCAGTCAAAATGTCATTCGACCGCTGCCTCATCTACAACGGCAACAACCCTCTAGAATCTGACCTGATCGAAGCATCATTTCGGTTAATTTCAAGGCCGTGCAGCTGGAAAGCAAAATATCAACTCGCCTCACCTCACTGTATTGTCAATCGTGGTCCCAGGCGACTACAATATTTCAGATATACTTTTGAAGATTTGAACCTGGGCAAATAAACCATGATATGCAGAACGTAGCTGAAAACTGGATAGAACACACTGTGCGGTCCACGATGGTTCCCTGCACAAATTCGCCAGTTTCAGGATCCTTGGCCACGGTACCAAAGACGTATACAATGTTTCCCACAATAACATCCCGAGAAAAGAAAGGGTGCGGTGCCGGGGCTCACTTGTGCGAACTTTCTTTTTGGCGAGAGCGGTCATGATTCTGGCGTCGTGTTGATAGCTAGTAATATTGCAGCTGTTGCATAGTATATCTACCAATATTACTAGTACCCTGTTGTAGGGTACCTTACACTTTTGCTGGTGGTATAGCGGTAATTACTTTGTGACAGCAGCAGTTG
The DNA here is from genome assembly GCA_004380915.1 of Calonectria pseudonaviculata. Classification (NCBI taxonomy): domain Eukaryota; kingdom Fungi; phylum Ascomycota; class Sordariomycetes; order Hypocreales; family Nectriaceae; genus Calonectria; species Calonectria pseudonaviculata. Next base: position 776,092 of record PGGA01000013.1, read on the forward strand.
TAGAAAACTAGACTAGAACAGAAGAATACCTTGTATAGAGAACGGATATGGAGCCGAGATTGATACAATGCAGACAGCAAGGCATGGTGACTAACAAAGGAGCCATTTCGTCGCTCTGGGAATTGCTTCGCATCAGTTTTGCAGCTGGACGCATCGCTCAACCCATCATTCAACCACCGCGCACCGTATCAAAGATGGATAGATTACTCCTGCTCAAGTTGACTATGGGGAGCTTCCTGAATGCTTCTTGGAGATGAAAAGTTTACCACGTTTAGCGAAATATGGTCGACGCGAGCGACGATTGTAATACAAAAGAACACCGGCTAGCGGGGGGTTCAAAAACCCCTGGCATGAGTCGAGAATAATCCGCAAAGACTTGGGCGTGTTCGTTGCCTCCATCTAGGAAAGTTGATAAACTTTACGCGTTTCTCCGCCATATTTATTCTGAAAAGGGATGAGATTTCTTTTTAAGTGCAATAATGTCTCTCATGCAGACGTCTTATTTCCTCCAAAATCCTGTCAAAATCGCCTGTGTCCAACTTTCTAGCAGTAGGATTATTAATACCTCCCAACTCTCTGACACCTCTGCTAATTAAATGGATCATCATGACAAGGCAAAAAAGTGTTAGCGGCAGCCAATAACGGCGCTCGCGTCGTCGTCCTCCCTGGATGATTCAATTCGCCGCATGCGACGTCCTCGTTTCCCGCGTACGCAGAGATCCTTGAGCCGATCCCACTGCCGAAGGAAGCCGCACCGACATTTCATTCTCTGGCTGAGATTCGGGCACGTACCTCATCGGCGGCAGCATCATCCCGCAATTAGACCCCGAGTCCGACAAGTATTACAGCACTACTCTGGTCTTCTCTCCAAAAGGCCATTTACTCGGATCACATCAAAAGTTGCATCCATTCGACGTCGACTTTCCGGGCGAAATGACATTCCGTGAATCAGACGTCTTGCCTCCTGGGAATGCAATCACGACTGTCAATTCACCGAGTTGGGCTGAAAATAAAGGCCCCCGTTAGTTAAATGGCAACCATGTTACCAAGCGCATGTCCCGAGTTCGTGCTCAAGCCCCGTGCCATATTCTAAAAATGGCCGACATTGGCCGATCCTTAGCCCTATACAAACACGCTTTGGAACGCAAGGGCTCCCCACTGTGCTAGGCAAAACCCATAGCGGCAGTGGCTTTGACACAGGCTAGATGCGCTATTGCCATCAGCCCCATGTTTTGAGCCCGCCGAATCATCAGATGAAAAATCGAGTCTGTTTGTCTATGCGTGATGAATTCGGCTGGCCAAGGGATTCGGAGCGATTGAATGGTAGCGTGGCAGTGGCGTATTCCGTGCGTCCAGACTGTTTCTCGAATGTTTCCAAACTTGTCTACGAGAGTCGACGACAATCCGAGTAAGAACTGCACATATTGAGGCTGTTTGTAGATGGTATTTAGATTCTATTCTTAGATGTATACCGCCTGAGTAAATAAGCCCGTGGGATCCAAGCCAGTCGTGCAAAAGATCTGCATTGAAGCGGTCTCCCTCATCCAGATGATGTTCAAGAAGAGGAGGTGACAGCACGGCTGAGAGCGAGGACCCATCACCGTGCCCTCGTAATCTACTGAGAAATGATGTCAGTTTGGGATTTCAGGCTCTAGTTTGGGCTTCTGGATGGCTTCGAGCTGTCAGAGACAATCCTATATAAGGACACTGATTGTTTGCTTCTCAAGTTTTTCCTTTCATCATCAACACTCAACATCATCTTTTCATCAACACTCAACTTCATCTTCTCCCTCGCCACTTTAGTCAACAACATCCAACTCTCAACCAAACCGACAAAATGCAGTTCAAGTCTCTTCTCATCGCTGCCGGCCTTGTTGCAGCCGCCCCTCGGTCAACTAAGGAGACCGCCATTGTCTCCAACCCCTCTTTCCGCCTCCAGGCCATCCGATCTGGCAGCGATGTTCAGTACGCTTCTTTCAAGGCTGCCAGAAGCGGACTCTTCTTGAACCTCAAGCACACTCAGGCCACCTGTGATTCCAGCACCGACGGTGCTGCTTACTTCTACCTCAACAACGGCGAGCTCTACCTCTACCGCACTGAGAACCCCCCTCAGCAAGTCTACGTTGACCGCTCCGGCATGGGTAAGTTGTATTCTATTCCATGTCGTCATATATTTTACTAACAGCCTTTTAGGCCAGGGCAAGCTCGGTTACCTCACTGGTGCTCAGTCTCCCCCCAAAAACGCCAAGTTGAACAAGTTCTCCTACACTAGCGCCAACGGCCTCACCTTCGATGGTGCTGGCTTCCTCGCCTGCCCCGGCGCCTTCGACAACTCTTACAGTGTCTGGATTAGCACTGGTGTCAACAACCCCGGCGGTAACTCCAACTGCGTTGGCGTCAAGGTCAAAGTCCTTGACGAGTCCAAGCCCGTCAACTGCTTTTACACCGAGTAAATATACTTAGTAGATTTTTTGAAGATGATGTCTGATTTAAACAGATATAGAAGCTTCTTGATTAGGATGCAAGCTGTGGCTCATTTAGCTTCAGTTGAGTTTTAAGCGAACAGTATTGTAATGCACTATTATAGACAATAGATTCATGGACCACAAGAATGACTGCCTCATCTTTATGCATGTTGAAGTATCCATAGTAACTCTTAACCAGCAAGAGAGATATAACAGGAAAGTGTTGAGCATGCCTAGTGATTCGGGAAATGTGTCTTAAGATCTGTATTTCACTTGCACTTTTGTCTCCCCAATATGGCGACCAACGGGATTCCTCGAGAACATTGAATCGGGGAATTTTCTACCGTAGAATCACGGGGCACCCCTGGTAAGGGCGGATGGTTGTCCTCAAGGAACGAATGGACTTGTCGTCAAGTTACCCAATCTTTTAGTAACACTATAGCTTTTCATGAACGACTGCAGAAATCAAGTTTTATTTCTCTAAATGCGTTTACAATTTCTTCTGAATGTTGTGTGTATTCTACTTCCACACACTATAATTGATATTGATGGTGTCAGTTGGACCTTGCCAATGACGTTCAATATACGTTAAGATGCGCTTTGTGAAGCAATGCGACATATAATTGCCCACCCAGATCAGCTCCCATGATTGGCATCTTCCCAGGGCTTCAACTTGAATTGGATATTCTCATCCTAAATACTATCATATTGTTCCATGTCATAAGCTATCGGTTACTGGTTGTATTGAGTTTCAAGTTTTGCCACAATCACACCTTTTTTGTCGCCTTTGTGTTTCTCGACAAGATGCTCGCTGTGAATCTTGCTGCGGCGGGGATGGGCCAAGCGAAGAGATCGGTAGGATCCTCATGGACCTCGCCGGATGTTATTATGTCCACAACTGCCACAGCAACGTAACCTCCAATGGCAGTGAAAACGTGCCACCTAGTACATGTTAGTTTTGCATCGAATACAGTTGTGTAGTATATGCCAACATACCATCCGTGTAATTCTAAGAAGAAGGCAAAGGGAATTCCAACGAATTGCCTTGTATCTATTAACAGGTTGCATATCCAGTCATCGAGTAACCAGACAAAGTAGCCCAAGACGAAACTGCCTAATCTTCTTGTTAGTCTTGTTTTGCGAGGCAGAATAATCGGAAACTTGCCGCAGCCAAGTCTCGCTATGTACTGGAGCCTTTTCTTTTGGAGCGGATCGGGAACTTGTTGGGGAATCATTGCTGTTATACGAGTGGCGATGATGGCAACTTCCAAGCCAAAGGTGACTGCGTGAAGGAGAAATTCGTCCATTACCATGTGCGCGACCATGACAACGGTAAAGACTATCGAGAGGATAATCCCAAACAGTCTAGATCGCTCTGGGCTGGCATCGTACGCAAGGACCCGGTACGTCAGTGGCGTGGTTAGAAGATGCATGGATAGTTCGTCGGCTACACATTTGAACAATTTTAGAAACGGCGAGATTCGGGAATCAGACTGGTAAACCTACACATTTGCGTGTGGTATTTTAAAGTCATGTGGTATGCGCCGGAGCAAAGGCCTACGCCGATCAAGCCACTGTACAAAACTAGCCGAGGCCCAGCTCCAGGCTTGTGGCTCGTGGTGAGGATTCCATAACATCCATATGCAACTTGGAGGTGTTAATGTCGCTAACACAAGGTGGCACAAATTTCACAAGGTCGGAACAGACCATAGATTAAGCTGCTGAGGGTGTTGACGAATTCTGCAATGTAACGCGTAACGACATAGTCCTGTTTTTTTTCGACGTGGCGATGTGAGATCTTTGCTTTGGCCCGATTCGTGTGGATGGTGGGAATTGGGTCGGGTCAAAGTACCTCTTCACAAAAGCTGCGTCTTGAGTTGAGCACTCGGTCTTGGCCAGGGAACAGGAGGAGGCGGAAGGGAGGGATCCTTACTTCAAATAAGAGGTCTGGGCGCCCCAAAACGGCGGCGCTGAAATGTCCATGGCGCCTGTACACTAGTCCGGTGCCGTTGGGTTGAGCTGGGAGTGCAAGGCTGAAGTTGTGCAGCGCGCGGTGACGTGGCTTTAAATAGAGACTGCCACAAGCTTGATTTTGGCTGAGAGACTCTCGCATTGAGCACACGGCGGAAAAGGACAAGCCTCCGGATTGGTAAGCCAATGAAAAGGCCGCTAAAGACCATCACATCTGCAAGATGGAGTTCGCTTTCCGATCTTGCCGAGCGGTCACCAATGGCAAAATTCATGGTCCCGCTTCTATCCGGACATCCGCAGGCCCAGCTGCACTTGTTAGCCTTGTGTTGGGCCGTGATTAGAACCCTGCTTTGGGCCTGGCTTTGGGCGTTGGAGCTGGAGTCAGCAATTGTCCAGTGCTCAACCCGAACAATCGAGAGTTTCGGGTCGGGGCATGAATGACATGAACAGCCCAGCACGGAGTAAACAAACAACACGTGGGCCGTACTATTCCACTGGTTTCACTCCGTCCTCGTCGGATTAAATCTTCCCATCTGCCATTCCACCAGCCAAGAAGAATGAATGATGATGTTGCGCATTCATTCTAGACTAGAGAACCTCGCACGGATGGGGGGTTTTCGGTATCATCGGATAAACTGACCGGGGATCTTTTGGCCCTGGATTCAAGGCGTGGCAGTGAAGGTGAGCCCCAGCAAAATGGCTTAATTTGTTTATTTTACATCATGTTGGAATTTGATCCGACGTCTCATTAGATTCTTGTACTTTCAGGTTTCTTTATACGACTCTGGCCAGTCTGTTGTCCTTGACTCGTGACATATTGTATCAGTATGAGTATTTGCTTATGAAATTCCATCATTCTAGAAATGAAACTAGTTCAGCAATGTGCTGGCGGGAAATAAAATAGGCACATCCTTCATCGGATGCCGAAATTTCTTTATATTTACATGTAACACGCTCTTACCTACTGGTTGTATAAATTTCAGCGCTTGGTGACTGTTGATTGGAGACGTGATAGCTGTTTGGACTAAGAGTTTTATGTCAGGATGGACAATGCCTACATAGTGCAAGAAAATATACCACAAAGGTCTTTTTTGTAAGTCAAGGTACAAGAAGGAGCTTTTGTTTGGAAGGGAGAGGACGGGGGCCCAGTTTCCATTTTATAACTTCGTGTCCTTTCGACTGGGCGGTCCCTCAGTCATGGAAACAGATTTATTTTAATTATAATATGTATCCAACAAAACAATCCTTCTGCTCTGCGGTTTCCTTTAATTCGCTGCCATGCATTTTTGATAAAGAAAAACTACTCCTGCCAGCCAGTGTATTCCGCCACATGGGGCGGCCTGATTTTCAGCATCCACACCATAATAGCGTACTTAAACCGGCTAAGAATACTTGAACCCTTAATGCAACGATAGTGACAGTTAGAAAAAAAACCCGTGAATGATAAATGGACCTAAAATTCTCTTTTACTTCCATTTATCTTTGTTAGGGTGGCTCTAGTTAGTAGCCCCGTAAGCGTAGAAGCAAGGGAACAACTGGAAATATTGTAACATTTAGTGGCATATGTAGATCAAATGTCGGCCAGCGGCCATCAACGTCAATGCCCGCAGATTCCATCCGCTTCATTGTCTGACAATTGCACTCTAGGACACGAGGGATTGCCTTATCCATTGTTTCAATTGATGCTTTTGCATTGATATTTACTTTTGAAAAAACACTACATAAAAATACTACTCGATACCAGATCAGGCAAGCGGGTGAGAAGGACAAATATAACCAAAGAACAAAGTGGGAAAAGAATGCACATGGGAAAAGGAACAATCCAGATCAAAGCATGCGATACATTGTTATTTACCGAGAGAATCGGCACAACACCAGAGCCTTCGTTGATAAGTCGAGAACCTGTGGATAAGGCGGCCGCATCCACGCACACAATATCGTTTGCCGATTCAACCGACTCAGTACACGTCCATCCTGCTCTATCGACGGCCAGAAGTAGCCAGGAAAAATCGACGGAGACAAATGCAACAGAGCAGCCACCATTCACGAATCCAGAAACAGATTCCGTGCCTCCTACAGCATGCTAGTCTGTTCCGTTTATAGTCCAGGGCATGTCACGTCAGCATCCAGTTCAACAAGCTTCCTTGGCATATGCTTTGACGTATTTGAAGCATTTGATTCCGAAGCCCGTGACTCAAATCCTCCCGAGACAAGCCTATTTTGCCATGACGTTCCATTAGATACATTCACAACGGCTGCGAAACTGTGGCTAAGCAATGGATTGGCTTTTTCAAAAACAAGGTCGACAGTGTGGGGTCAGGTACTTGCATGCCAAAGCGATGATATCTTCTGCGCCGCCCCTTGTGATACCTACCGCTCCATTGGCTCCAAATCAAGATGGGGTTTTGATAATGAGTGTCACCAAAGAATGATGGAGCAATGCAGTCGTGTTTTGAGCCAGGTGAATAGCTCCACACAACTGATATACACGCGTACAACTTTGACAAATCCAAGGCCATCATCTGCCCTTCCAAACTACCCTCGACGGAAGTCCTGGATATGTTGACGTGACACGTCAAGAACTTTATTCAAAATGGCTCAATGTACAGTTTCTGTGGTATTATTCAGACCAGAGGCTGAAATTTTTCGAGACGTATAGCATTGAAGTTTGTCGCATTGGTTGAGGAGGCCGTAAGAAAACGAAGAAGTAGCATATTTTCACAGATTCTCCGTCCGATGAGTGGTACATATACAGAAGGGCCAAGTTTGGGTGGGTGCTAAAAGGGGAAATGAGAGGACAGTAGTTGGCGAAAGATTAAATTAAAGTATGCATAAATAAATTACTAAAAAGCAGATACTCAACCATCAGGAGCAAATGGCCTGGCAAGAATAAGGACTATCTGTAATAGACTGGCCCTAGGGCTATTGCTACTAGGCGTCGATGATGATATTCATTAACTTAAAGAGCTAGAGGTTTACTTCTTCCTCACTGTCCCTTTCATCTCCTTTCTCTAGTGCATCTTAGATTAGATTTTGTCTTAAGCGAGGTCTTCACCGCTACTTCGCTTCCTTAGCTAGCCCAGGCAAAGCCCGAGCTCTTCACACTATCGGTACCAGAAGAGACATTAAGATATAGTATGGTTCATGTATCTGTTTTAATTATCTACCTGTATAATACTGCCCTTTAATATACTAATTACGACTTGTCGTTGTGATGTAGAGCATCGTAGTTCTTAACGTTCTCATCCCATTGGTTAACGCACGTTTCATTAAACCTGCATTCCTGCACCGCACCGTACACGGGATGCTTGTATCTTGAATGTTTACTGGTCCAGTTTGAAACACCATAGTGATGTTTAACAAGCGCTTGAGGTACGTTGTGCGTGATGCCGGATCTCGAATGGGTCTGCGCCGCTGCAAACGCCCGAACTGGTAGCACAAGCACTCGGCTGACCAGTGTGGCATTATCAATATGATGAAAGTCATCCCACGTAATGGGTGATTCTTGGGTCTTTTTCTCATTCATGTATTGCATGATAACATCCGTGAATACTCCGGGGCCAGAGCCAGCAATGATTTGATCAAAGTCCATTGTCACTTTGGAAACGGGAACACCCTGCTCTTTGGCGAGATCGTAGAGCCGTGCCATGGCATTCTCAACTATTCCAAGCATAAAGGGCAGCTGTGGCTTGCATATAAAAGTCCACTGGCAAAAGCTGCGTGAAACATGTCCAAGAATCGGGTGATTCTTGAATTTTGGCTCATCGGTCTCGACGCCTATAACCATGTCGATTTCGGTTTCATCGAAAGAGCTTGGAATAAATTCGCGGATTGGCTTAAGAGCCTCCACAGCTATGTCGGCGTACAAACCCCCTTCGACATACACGACCAAGTAACGTAATAGATCAGCTTTAATGACCTTTATCTGGACAGTCGTAAAAAACTCGACAATGTCTGGTCTATTGAACCCTTGGGGCCCAAAATGGTGTTCGACATATCCCAGCTGATTCGCATCGGTCAAAATCTCCCACCTCCACTCTGGGTTCTTTTCCGTCCATGTTTTGGCCAGTTCTAGATCGTGCTTTGCGTAAGAAGGTGGACTAAGTTTCCAAGTTTGCCATATCTTGCGCGGAAACTGGCTCTGGAGTCTTGCTGCTGTTGTTGTTGTTGCTGTTGTTGTTGTTGTTGTTGTTGTTGTTGTTGTTGTTGTTGTTGTTGTTGTTGTTGTTCCTAGGGGGCCTGGTTGGGTCCCCGATTGGAATTTTGCAGTGACATACTTAGGTGCCAGACTGGACAAGCCCAGAGTAAGACACCAAATTATTAGTCCAACGCTAACAATAAGTAACAAGACTCCTCGCCGTAGTCGCATCCAAGATAGACTTTGATTGTGTGACGAGTTATCGTCGTACATTGTTGATTCCGATTCGAATATCGATCCTCAAGGCATATTAAAGAACAAATTAGACAGAAAATTCATGATTCGACAGCAGCTCTCGCTTGATATTCTCGTCAATATTTAACTTTTCCATCATGTGGACCCCGGAACATTAATCAGCCGCATGATCGTTCCCAGACCCGCAAGCCATCTTCTTTTCATTCAAAGTAACGTATGACGCGTTATTTCGAATAGCTACTGAAACAGCTACTGTAACAGCCGCCACGACCGATAACTCAATGATTTTTACAACGCTTACTAGAATAGCTGGCTCGACTGATCAAAGGTGTTAAGGGAATCAAGCACCTCGTTTCAGTCCCCTCCATGATTCATTGCCCACATAGAGGCGGAGATGGGTGGGATATACTACTTGGCTTGTAAGTTTCTGCAAGATGATTGAGACATCCTGGAAAATCGCGACCTATGGGGCCAACCACTCAGCCGTCATATATGGAAAGCTTAACTACTGCCAGAATCATTCATGCAACGTAGCAATGGAGCGGTTAGGCTGATATTGCCCGACTTGGTCTGCCAAGAAAGTATGAATATAAGCTTGACCAGGATTTGGGATAGTTCAGTGGGCCTACATCCTTGGACTTTCAGTCTATTTACAGAAGTGGCATTTTATATCTTCGGAGGTTGTAGTGAATGCTATCCTCCTCTCCCCCAAAACAAAACCTGGTAGTGAGTGAGAAAGAACAAGTGAAGGAAATATAACTTTTTATTCTGAATCGATTATTCTAAACGGACATTCCAAATACCGTATCTCCGGAATCAGAGAGTTATATATTATTTGACTTCTGTGTATATTCTTTATTTACTCGTAGAGCCTTATTGTCACAAGGTAAATACCGCTATACCACTCGCAAAAGTGTAAGGTACCCTACAACAAGGTACTGGTAATATTGGTAGATATACTATGCAATACTTATTGAATACCTCCTTCAAGACCTAATAACCAGTACTGGCAAAGGATGGACAGGTATGTACGAATCCAACGGGCCCTGGAGGTGATCTACGGGCAGCCTTATAAATCGTTGGAGATGAAGGTCTCGTGGAAAGTCTTGGAAACCATGTCGTTTCTGTCACTGGTGTCAATCAAGGGCTTGGCCTTGAGACCACTCGAGCTCTGTATGCAACTAGTGCAACTGTCTTTATGGGAGTTGGAGATATGGAGAAAGGTAGACAGGCTGTTGACAGTATTCGATCATATTCGGATACACCGCACCCTGCTCCAACGCTGCAGGCATCGTGGCTATCTCCAAGAGTTCCATGGAAAATTGACTTGAGACACAGCATGGAGTCAACTATTTCGGTCATTTCTTGCTTTTCGGGCTTCTCGAGTGCGCTTTTATGAGAAAAAGTACACATACATTTCAATCACATACGGTCCCTTGGTGGGCGCAATTTGGCTAGGGCAAGGGCCTCCGAAAGATATGTTTGGCATTTTATATCGGTTGTTATGATCAAGGTTTTCTAAGGAAAAAGGCATCAAGGTTATTTACATTAGGCTGCATGAGGCTATTGGAGATAGATTAGATTTTATAGGCTAATGGGTATTGCAGTCTAATTTCTACCTTTGCTGTGTGAAGCTTATATTGTGCTGGCTGAGGCCACGATTCGCATACCTCTGTGTTGAAGAACTGGACCAATAGGATATCAAATAATTAAGCCGCTGCTTCAATCGGTCCCATTTGCGTGGTGTTCGTTGCTGCTCAAAGGTGGATTGTTTTCCGAATTATGTATTCTACCATAGCCAAGTGGGATTCTGTTGGTTTGGCTTTCATCACCGTCGAAACTGTTGATGATCTTGACGATACGAGGGTCCACTACAGCATTTGTGATGTCCTGAAACGTCTTATCTGGAAATGTACCACGACGGAGAAAGTATAATAGACCAATAACGACGGCTGAAAATACAATCAGGTTCGCTAGACCATAGGGGACGAAAAGTGACGTAAATATGCACCGATATCTATTGACATCACTCCAACGAGTCACCTTTTAAGTGGTGTTATACCTGTTGGATTTTAGTGTCAAGTTTAATGTCAGAGAGGAATGCTATTGGCTAGTGCTCATGTCAACAACTAGTTATGTAGCAAGCTTGCAGTGATGTTAAAACTAAGCTCTTCGATTAAACGGGATAAAGTCTGATTTCTCGCCAAGGCTTTGTCTTGAAGTCGCTGTTCAGACATTGCTGTTTCATTATCTAATACGTAAAGATGATAGATGCTGTTAAAGTCAAAGTAGACATCCAAATCAACGCTTCCCAAGAGACTTGTTTGCCGTATGGGGGATTCAATAGAACCAAATTGTGCCAGTCTGTCAGACTCTGCGTCGTCGCCAGAGTCTTGTTCTTGATACCAGCCAACTGATCCGCCAAAGTCCACATAAAGGAGAAATTATTTTTAAGCCAATCTTTTGCTAAGCAAATGCGAGGATTTTTCTTGGAATATTTATTTTCTGCCCTACACGTGACCTTGTTACTACGAATATCAATAGCTGTTACTATGAATATCAATTCTCCTGGGTTATTACGGGGAAAGCCGACCTATTCATGAACCTCATACTTCCCAGGCACATCCTGCAACCCACGTTCCAGTCGAGATGAAGATCATATGTGGCATTGTGCAGTCGACATACCCACCATAGTCGTTTACGAGTACGGTGACCTGTGTCATTAAAAACGTAGCGCTGAAATGTCATCCATAGCTCATTGGTCGCGTTGGACGGCTCTTGATAGTGTAGTTGGGAGACGGCTATAAGATCGCCAGTGCTATTAATAGCAGGGACAAAGCCAAAATAGGCGCTGTGCCCTTGGGTATTTCCATGTGATCCTTGAATAATTGCTTCATGGGGGTGACAGTTGTTGTATTCGCATCTTCACATTGAACTATTGGGCCGTAAAAGTCAATGGAGTAGGCGGAATGGTTTGAGGGTGATTTGATGGGCAAGATTTCTCCATGAGAAGCTATTGCACCCGCCAACAATGTCAGTATTGTTCTTGGTCCAGTAAATATCCTGGCAGTGTCATCTATGAACTTGGTGGTGCTGCTGTTGACAGGCGGCGAATATGCAAACTCACCGCCAGCTGAGCTATTTGCAATAGCCAAGTAATGCACTCTTTCATATGCCGCGATTTATTGGGTGCTACTGTATACAACTAAAGCTGCTGGGGTGAAGAACGGAGGGAGTAGAAGACACATGTCAACTCCATCTGAGTTGGGCGAGAAAAAGTTCTTACCAAGCGAAAAAGGCCATGACAGCCCCAAGGGTGAAATTCTTCACCAACTCCTGGCTAAGCAGTGATGACGGAGAATTATCGACGCTGAAAGCCTTGTTGAGCCCTTTTGCGGTCCAGCTACTCTTGTAGACTGCTCTCCAGAGCCACTGAGTGTACGATTTCCAGACGCTAGCCGAGTGGGCCAGTTGTGCCAGAAATGCCAACGCTGTACCTATGCTGTTTTCTCTCAAGTCAGGGCCTCAAATGGCATGTCCGACGATGCGGCTATGTTTACCGGAGGTTTTGTTCCTGTTGAGACTCGCTTCCAACAAGTTGGTTGTTGAGACCTACGTAACATACGCAGTGCCCTAGGCTGAGGCCGAATCCAATGACAAAAATAACACCATGCTGATAGGAGAGGTCCAGCGATGGGGTGTTCGCGGCTTCCACAGCGTGATGAAGCGCTGAGATCGCTGAGAGAAGATGCTACCGTGCGAGATGGACTGGGGCCTGCAACGCGGCAGAGGCAATAGAAAAGTGCTCGGCAATGGTGGACTTGACAAGCTTGACCTCCCCCGCGGGCTGTTGCTGGCTGGGCTGAAACTTACAGGGTTGTTGGTGATGGGACGAGGGGGGCCATCTGTGTGAGCGTGAGTGGTAAGTGCCACATTAGCGTAGTCGTCGATGGGTGCCACGCGAACTGCGACTGCATCGTCAGGCGGATCGTGGTTTACTGGACTTGTCTCTTGCATCATTGGGCAAGGCACAGACGGGCTGTTGGCGGATAATGTGTACAGAGTATGGTTGTCGAAAACACCAACAACATTTATTCTTCGAGTGCGATATCTTTATGGATATCCGCCTTGTGTGGTTGTGCTCGATAAAACCACGCAGCCTAAATGGAAATGTCCCAAGCCCGTCACAGGCAGCACACGCGACCCTGAGCACCCCATTTTCCTTTGATGGCCTCGTCAGACCGAGTTGCATATTCGCGAGCATGGATTCGCATCAACGACGGGTACCTACATACACGATGCGCCAGATGGTCGTTGCCCTGGAGATGGCTTCCTTCTTGACAAGTCCTTGCTACAGAGTCGCGTCTTAGGCAAGCTGGTCACTCATCTCAGTACAGGTGGTCCAGCAACATTGCATCACGCTATCGACGTGGTGATGCCCATGTCTTTTATGCAGCCAAGATCGTTGTCATAGGTCACTAAGATGCGGAACTGCAGCCTCTACGCACGACAGCTAAGTAGTGCGTTATATTCTGCATTCAGCACGCGCAATAATTTTCTATCTAGGCCACCGCAAACTGAAGACTGCAAACCGCAGTGGATATGAGGGCGCATTTCATAAATTTTGATACAAACGACTGTTCCCCAATACAGTTCAATCTGACAAACATGTGGCTTTGAAACAACCAGGTGCCAACGATGACCTGCCTTTAGCGGCTCATAGCGAGTGGCTTCATTAAATGACGCACCGCAGCTTAGGGACGTGATTCACAGAGAAAGGGGACTAGTTTCCAAATTATCGCATTCCCAGACGGTTGGTGTAATTGAAAGTGCTGGCTGGATAGGCGTGAACGAGGCAAATATGTTTTCTAATTAATGAAACTAGCCAAACTTCAATGCAAGAGGCCTCTCCGTGTTAATAAACTATTTAGTGCATGTCCCATATACTTGAGGTGAGGAATCCGTGTTGCTAACAAATTCATGGAGCATCGGAAAATGCACCGCTTGGTTATTAACCGCCTGTCAGAGCCCGCCAAGAGAGAGAGTGCAATTCCCGACAGGCCAAAAAAAAAAAGACTTCCCAAGAAAGGGAATGAAGCGTCATCAAGATCGATCAAATAAATGCAATACATCAGTATCCGGGGTTTGCGATTCCACCGTGGCCGCAGGTTTCATTTTCAGCCATATTTTGGTGTTGCCCAAAGGCGAACACTTCCACACGCCACCATGTCAACCAATAGAGCGGCGTGGGTTGACAGCCCTGGCAAGGCAATTCGCGTGGGCATCCATAACCTGGGCGCGGTTGGCCCAGGCGAAGTCTTGATCAAGAATCGCGCAATAGCCATTAACCCTGCCGACTGTCTCTTGCAGTTTACCGGCGGCTGGGTCGAGAAGTGGCCCACCATCCTGGGGTACGACATTGCCGGAGAGGTTGTCCACGCCGGAGTTGGAGTCGACGACCTCGCCCCAGGCCAAAGAGTGCTGGCGTGCGCCCTGCAACTGAGCTTGAAGGATAGCGGCTTTCAAGAATACTCAACCGTGCAGGCGCATGTCGTGGCGCCCATCCCCGATACAATGTCATTTCAACACGCAGCCGTGATACCACTAGCATTTGCTACTGCGGCAGCCGGATTGTACCAAAAGGATCAGCTAGCGCTTCCACTTCCGCAGCTGACAGATGTTCAAAAATTGAACAAGACGATTCTGGTCTGGGGAGGAAGCTCAAGTGTTGGCTGTGCGACAATTCAGTTAGCGGTTGCATCTGGGCTCGACGTTGTGACGACTGCTTCAATGCACAATTTTGATCTTTGCCGGAGTTTGGGAGCGAAGCGCGTCTTTGATAGAAATGCGCCTGACATCAAGACACAATTGGTAGAGGCTCTGAGGGAAACCTCGATTGTGGGTGCCTTCGCCGGTGAGTATACCCGGCTACATCTATGAAGGGCAAAATACTAAAGAAAGGTAGCAATCAGTACTTTTGAAATTGTGACCATGATTGCAGAAATCATCTCGAGCCTGGGAGGTGGCTTCATCTCAACGAGTAAAGCCGTCCCGGATGGCCTTCCGAAAAACGTTTCGGCAAAGATGAGTGCGCTAAACAGAGTGTGACATGGAAAATTAAGTAATGAGATACTAACTATCATCACAGTTGGTGCAACCGATTATGCCGCAATTAAGGGGGGAAAGTTTTTCAAGAACTACCTTCCAGTCGCGCTCCAATCTGGTGCTTATAAGGCTGTACCAGAGCCACATATTGTTGGAAACGGTATAGAAAGCATTCAGACTGGAGTGAATACCTTGGCCAAAGGTGTATCTGCAAAGAAAATTGTCATCACTTTGTGACAAGAGAAGCAGCATCTGAGACAAGACAAACCAATAAAGAAGGTGGCAATTCAGCCTGGTCAAAATATTATATTTGTTGCAGACAGTATTTTAGATTTAGAATAAAGATTTATTCATCATTTAAATGCTAGGTCCATTCCATTTCGAGCGATAATAATGCCACAGCTCATTCAATCTGTTGGGTGTAAAACCTACAAACTCTAACGACATGGCGGAGACGCCGTGTGTGATGATCCCACAAGGCGAATTGAAGTAGCAGAGCCCGTCAATTATTCTTTACTTTAATCATTGGCCGCCTTAATTTCAAAAGTTCTGGCCTTGTAACTATAAACGGTGCCCTTTAAACTTTACCTTGGCCGATATAACATCCAGCGCACAGATGGCTTATTTATAGGATTGGAATGTATTGCGTTCAAGGAGGCTATCATCCTTGGACTCATTACATGTTTCAGTTAGCCTAGTCTTCTATTATGCTACATCGATACGAATTTTTATTTTTATTTCTTCACTTATCCTTGAATTAAAGTGAAATGGGACTAGGAGAGCTAGGAGCTATAAGGACCACCTCGTTTCCATTGAAATAACTGGGTTATATCGAAACTACCTATACATTACGCAAATGATATATCTTAGAAGTCACATATTACGTATAGAATAAGTATATACAATCTACGATTAAATAACATGAAATATAATACCAGGTCTTTGCACCAGGCTAAGAGGTCCGAATAAAATTATTAGCAAAACTAAAGGGAATCTAGGAGAAGCTCGAAAAAGCCAATGATTATGGTGATTTGTTCTCGCAAGAAATTCTAAACAAGTAGAAAATAAAACCCCCCGTTTCATGAAATCCAATCAAAAGGATGTTCTGATCACCCCTTCACACACGTGGAGATTCAAAACCAAGACCCCTGTCCGGAAGCTGACGATGAAACTGTTCCTGGCTCTACATCGCAATTATTGGTGGATTACTCACAGGGGCAGCTGACTTGACACCGTTTCAAAAGTTCATGGCCCCAGCAATTGCTAGCACATATGAATGCCAAGCGAGGTTGAGACGAGCTGTATACCCCAGAATGTATCTAAATTGACCGCATCCAAGAACGTTTATAGCAAATATCGCGAAATTTGTTTCATCTTGTCCTATTTTGCTGTAGGTTTGTACACAAAAAAAATCATTCATGTGGTTTCTTTTTTTGTTGAGCCCAAACCGCACCTCCTTGATTCACAAGTGCAACATCTAGTCGCGTATTTCTTTGAGCCGAGCGGGCTTGCCGAGGTAAAAAGGATATGCGCAGAGGATATGATCAGGTTGTATACCAGGCTAGAAGCCATGATGGTGAATAAATAAGAACCAAATTCCATCCCCAAGTTAGAAATCCTCAGCTTCAGATTTCTGGCAAAGCTCTTTAATCTTCGGCACATACAGTCACATTCATTCAAACTTTCGTCTGGCACGACAGTTTTTGATTCTCGAATTTGGAATAATATTCACCGTCTACATTCACTATGAAGTTCATGAGCACTCTCGCCCTTGCGTCCCTGGCGTATGCCACTCCATCCAGCACCAGGAGCAAGCGTCAGCTTGGTGGTAGCACTGAAAACGACCTTGAAAATGGTGAATGCAATGATATTGTTTTTATTTTCGCCCGAGGCTCTACCGAGATTGGTAACATGGTATGACTTTCTATGTACTTTAGCCATATATCTCACTCTTTTAATCCTAACTGTCTGTGATAGGGCACTGTGGTTGGGCCTGATGTTGCCGACGGCCTGAGGGAACAATTCCCCGGCCAAGTCGCGGTTCAAGGCGTTGATTATCCAGCCTTGCTGTCAACCAACTTTCTGCCTGGGGGCGCTGATCCAGACGATGTGGCTGAGTTGGGGGGTCTCCTAGACACTGCAATGACCCAGTGCCCCGACTCCGTCATAGTCACTGGAGGATACTCGTGAGTAGATGCACATTTCTTCCCTAACCCTGTCAAAATATCTTCAAATATTAATTCATCTCAACAGCCAGGGTGCAGCACTGAACCATCGCGTCATTGAAAGTCTTCCACAGGCGCAAATGGATCGCATTGCGGGTGTGGTCATGTTCGGAGACACTCAAAACCGTGCCGACAATGGCCAGATTAACAATTTTCCTGCCGACAAGGTCAATATCATTTGTGCTGAGAACCCGCGCGATGCTGTGTGTGATGGCGTCCTGAACGCGGCCGTGTTGCCGCCGCATCTGTCCTATGGCCAAAACGCTAAAGAGGCGGCTGACTTTTTGGGTGGGAAAATCCGAGAGGCTCAGGCCGCTTAACCTGGCTGAAACAATACATCCCATCATCGGAATTCCTGCCGATTCAGCTGATGATGGAGTGAAATTTGTTTCTTGCTAAGTGACACGAAGAGGCTACAACAGAGTGCAGGGAAACAAATTGAGGTATTCTCACTATAGTAGAATTTATGTTATCCATTCAAGTATATAAATATGCGCTCAGTCACATCATCTGGAACTGAAGAGCTTAAATGCCCCATCTACCAACATGAACTTCACTGTGTAAGAATGCTATGGGCATCCGAGTAAGACATGTCTTCCAAGACAGGCGAGACAGCCACCGTTCCGCAAGGGATGTATTATCATATGGTCATCCAATCCCATAAGTTTTTGTGTCACCCATTAATTAGCCCATATCCCCCTCACCAGTCTAGCGGTGGCTGAAACTTGACATCAAATCTGTCAGGTTAAAGCTAGGACTTATTAAGGATGGGTTAAAGCTTAGAGAAGCCACTCTCAATCGCGACAACCAAACGTCCAATAATTCTGAACTTCTTTCTCTGGAGATGGAATAAAATGTGCTTCCTTACCATTATGTGGCGCAATAATTAAGACATGGTTTACACCAGAATGTTGCGTCATTAAAATTATAGGTAGATCATTAAAGAATATCTTATAATAAAGAAGCTTTTTTTTTATGTTTATTCGATTGGAAATAGAACAGACGTTGGTCTCGCATTCCTGATACCAAAGCGGACGAAAACAGGTTTCTCTTTGTCATCATTGCTGCATCAATCAATCTAGTAGATCCGAAACCAAAACAATCTTTTAATAAAGCTTCATGTGCTACTGTATATCCATAATAACTAATACATTTGAACTAAACATCTTCAGGCAAAGCATCAAAGGCTTCTGGGTGCACTCAAACATGTTATTCAGGACATGTGTCATTTGCAATATACAGAGTTTCTGTCAAACAAGCATCGTTGCCTAATATGTAAAGAAGTGAGTGCTATCAATCACTTGCGGGTTGGGACATGTTAAGTTTTACAGGATACATTAACAGTATATTGATATGTGGATCATTCAGGTGGTCTAGCCTGGCATTATATAAGACAACTGATTATTACTGCGAATCATTCATCACCCCAGTATTTTTCAGTTCTTCGCATCCCGTGCGATGAGCCGTTTACAGGTGAATACCGAGGCTGGCGCTGAGACCAACCTTGAGGCCACCGGAAACGCCGAAGACAGCACCCAGGCAAGGAGCGATGATACTAGCCTGGGCGTTGATGATGAGGGGGCTGAGGGTGCTAACACAGCCGGAGACGATGCCAGGGACGATGCGGCAGGAGAGAGTCAGAACATCTCCGAGAAGAGAGAAGGCAAGCTTGAGGGCGGCCTTCAGCTCGGCGCGGAGGCTGACGGTGATGGCAAGCTTCTTGACGCAGACGAGTAGGTTGGTGATGAGCTCGATAACAAGCTTGAGGACAATGGCAATGTCAGCCTTGGCGGTGACTCTGAGCTTGGCGGCAGCCTTGAGGTCGGCCTTGACGCGAGCGAGAATCTTGACGGCGCTGTGGATGTGGGGGACAGAAACCTTGGCGCAGGCATCGGCGGAGATCTTGCCCTTGCCCTTTCCAACCTTTTTTACGTTGACATCTATTTATGTTTGTTAGCTCAACTCAAAATCCAACATCAAGCCAATGTGCAAGCATACCAATGGAGGCAGTCAGAGCACCGACAGCCTTAACGCATCCCTGAAGGCTAGCGATAACATCGGCAGAGGCGCGGATGGTGCGCTTCTCGTTGAGGAAGTCGGTAACCTCACGAGCCTCGATGACGGGGACAATGGCGTCGACAGAACGCTCAGCGATGTCCTGAGAGAGGGGGACAGCAATGGCCGAAGCGGCCAAGGCGAAAAGAGAGAAGAATCCAGCACGCATTGTGAATTAAAATGAAGTTGTTGTTGAAGAGTTGTGTTTGTGAGTCGTAGTCGAACGAGTGGCTTCAGAAGTAAAAGAAGAAGAAGGCAAAGCTGGTCAGTGAAGTGAATGAGTTGTTGATGATGAAAAAAGGCGACTGTTTGGGAGGAGCTGAAGGCATGTATTTATCTTTCCCAACACATGGTATTCGGCTTCCATTTCGACTTCGACGCGATAGTCTGCCCGTTTGTGACAGGCAACTAGCGTTTGGGAAGTAGGTTAATTAGTGCGATGCTAGATCAGCCACATGTCCGAGCGGACATTTGTGAAATTATTTGTGACCAAATTAGAAATACTCTACGGCATGCGCGACGAAGCCTTTCCTCTCCATATGCGACTGCCTTGATCCACTCTCATTTCGTTGCTGTTTTCCATTCTCGAATTCTCACCCTCAGCTGAACGGCCTCCACGGTTGCAGCGATCTACATGGGATGCACCCCAAAACAACCCACCCACGATGATGGCCAGTGTGTCTGGTTTCTGTCTCAATCGTCATTTTATCTTTAAGACACCATGCTATTGGTCTCAAGTCAATCGATGACTCGTCTCAGCTCCAGTTGGTCGAGAGCCGTTTGAGAAGTATTTGGCGTGCGGTGGCTTGTCAAAGCCTGCCCCTTTTGGCCGTGTTTCCGCCGTGACGTACACCACCAGCCAGGCACCAAGGAGCCCCAAAAAAGAGGCGTCGAAGCGACACGTACTAGTCCCGGTCACTCCAGCGAGGGCGCAGAGTGCTGGGCGCTTGTTTGGGCTTTCGAGCCAGCGAAATCGATAGTCTGTTTGAGGCAGCTGCGCCCAGGCCATCCAGAGGCTCATGATATCGGGTGATTTACGTGAGGCGGGAGATGGACCGGAACATACCCCACCAACTACCCTTTTTGGTATTGCACAGTTAATTGAGGGTAGTTAGTAGATGACTCGGACTTTGGTGAAGCTGTGCCGTGAAGGCTATACCACGAAGCCTACCGTAAAACCTGCCGCAAATAGCGGTCATGTCGTGGCCAGTAGCCAAATGAAAATGTATTTCTGTCTCTCAATTCCATGCTTGCGTCATTGGACTCTTCTCAAGTGCGTTTAGCGATGTCTCAAAGGCAGAGTACGGTACGTGAGGCCTGCTCTCATTTGCCAGCCAACGGTGACAGGGTCTCAGCCTTCAATCGTGCACAGTCCAGCCAGAGATGGCGATGCGGGGCAGGGGCAGCACATGAACAGGGGCCACTCGATTGTTTGTCTTGCAAGGTCTACGCTGTCGATGGCCCGGTCTGAGTTGAGCTCAGGGCATCAACAACCTGCAATGATTTGCTCCATTCGGATACCTGCCAATGTTTTCTTTTTCACTCTCGAAAACACTTTCAACGATGATGCGGTTATCCAAGGTTGATCTACTAAACCTGGTTTTGGACTTTCAACATCCCCCTGCCTTGGGAGTACAATAACTAATCAAGATCCATAACGCGACGCACGGAAAGTGGCATCATGCTCGCCGTCTCTCAAAAACCATCTTCAGGCGCTTCAGGCGCCGGACATCTGACTGCGTACGTCCTCCACAACCATCCCACGGCAATCGCCAAACCTTTTACCCCTCGTTTCCAGCTGGGAAGAGCCCAACGGTGACTTTTGCAATCAAGAAAAGATGGACTTAATAGACGGGTGAAATTTTAGGATGGGTGCGAGAAGTTTGACAAGCCCACATGCAGCTTTATTGAAGCTTGTGAGCATTAACTTGGAACTGAATCCTGTATCATTAAGGTCACTCATGTTCGGAATCCGGTCAAATGCTTCCCAAAATGCGGGATACAGTCCCATTTCCCCATGCATGAAAAGCTCAGCTGCAGTGCTATGAGTTGCTAGGGTTTGAGCTGTAGTGAACATGTTTTGCCCAGTCGGGAAGTCAATTGATATCTCGAGGTCATGGTAAACAAACTATACCTGGTCAGGTAAGCGCAGGCACTAGTCACCAGGAATTGATTACAGGGGTTGCCATGGCCAGTCATCTCCAGACCTACCCTACAGTCTGATCAAGACATGTTTTTGATGTTTTTCTTTGAGCATGAAGATGATACAACCTGAATGTGACGAGGAATATTGCATGCTAATTGAACTAATGTATTAATAGGGCTCCTTTCCTCTCTTTTTTTTCTCTCTTTTTTAACAAAAACTTTAAATCAATCAACAATAACCATGTTGAGAGTAAAACGCTGGTTTGGGCAGTTGATCGAGTGAGGTGTAAGGCGAGGTGGGATGATAAACACCAATGCCGGTCCACATATCACGTCACTTAGAAGCATCTGGAGGCTAAATTGGGTTCCTGAAAGAAGGCCCACTTAGTTCCACGCTTGAGCGATGTTTCACCAAAGGCAAATGATTTATGTACAGCTGATGTTCAAGGACCGTGGCGTTTCGTGTATTCTAATGTTCACAATGCAGACCGTGAGCTCTATCATCAGGTTTGGGACTGTCACTACATAAGATTGATGTTAACTCTGCACGATTCAGTGTTACTGTGCCACCAGTTATTACAATGTCCCGATCGCTTTAAAGCATGTGTAAATGAATCACGGAATTGAAAACAAGTATAGACAGTTTTTTTTGAGAAATTTGCATCTCAGAGGAAGCTATATGTGTATATGTAAGATCTAATCTATGGAACAAGAACCTGAAAAATAGCCAAGGAATATTGGGTATTTGAGGAATCGAGGCTAGCTTTGACAAATAGCCATCTGTGTAAGTAACGTCTAGTAGTACATCATCTATTTGTTGTTCATAACCCATTTATCTATAAGGCGTAATAGGATTAGGAAAAAGGGGGAAAAAATGAAAAGAAAGGTAAAGCAAAGTCAAGTAAAGTAACATAAGGTAAGGAATATGCAGAATTGCCGCTTTTTAAACAAATCGTTGTGTGGATATTGGCCTGATGAGACTTACTGGCGTATCATTGAGGGGGCTGCGATTGCCAATCCCCGTCCATCTATATTCTGATAGGATTCATTGTTAAGCTCAATGACACCATATTTGGCCTTCTGCTCTCCAACCTGCTTAGCTAGCCTATGCGCCTCGGCATTGACATCAGCCTGTGCCATGATGGGCGCTTGGAAAGCAGCGGCAATCTCAAGTGGGCTCATTGACACGCGGCGGCCAAGCAACCAAAACCCTTCAAACAACCATAGTATGGTCAATGCCGTGATAAATTGAATTGCCAAGGCGCCGCCGATGAAGCCTGGGTGAAGCTGGTACTTGGTGGCTGTCCGGTCCAGAGTTCCTTGGACCGACTGGTGGGAGGATGAATTGGAAAAGGCAATGGCAGTGCGGAACGTGAGCTCTCGAATTGCACCCAAGACGAAAGAGGTTGGATCCATCCACGTCATATTAGTTGTTCCCAAGGCCGCTTGTGTCGAGTTCATATAAGTATATGACATGGGCCCGGTCCCTTGGACGGAGTAAATGGATGTTCGATAGAGGCTTACATCGCCACCGTAGATGTTATTGGCCGCGTAGGCAATGCCTCCGAGGACTGATGGCATCGGGGAACCCAGTCCTGTCATCTCACTTCCCATGTACAGCCGGGCGACTGTGCTATTCACGTATTGATCAACTTCATCGAGAGTCAACGTGCCGTTGGTCTCATGGAATTTGTATTTGACCTGGCCGATATGTAGAGTGCAGTTGGTGCTGATTAGATTCCCTTTGATGGAGGCCTCGGGCTTAAAGAGGGTTGAGAGGGTCATGATGTCCGGATCCATTGTCCCCATGGCATAGACCGAGATGGAACCGACTGTTGTCTCATTTCCAAAATCCAATTTATCCATTCCAAGGTCATATTTTTGGGTGCCAGTTGTGCAGTTTGCGTCGAATCCGGGAGCAATCAAGGTACCTAAGCAAGTTCCATTACAGCCAGTAAGGCCGAGCTTGATGCTAGTACGACTGGTAAAATCCTGGACTATCTTTGAGAAGTTTTGTGACAATGCATTGACGGCTGGGGCATGTGTCATGTAGTATCCAGTCGCTTGGGTGAACGCATCAGGCGAGAGAGCGGCATTGAAAGTTGCAACTTCTCTCTCCACGACGGTAGTTTGTCCGGCTGCGCGCTGAAGCAATGGTCCGGTGATGAGCAGGATTAGCACCATGACCGAAGCTAGCGACACCTTGTTGAAGTTGCGCACCTCGAGAAGAGACTGAACCGCACTAGAGCCGTGTTCCCAGTACCGATGGCTATCGTACAGGGTGCCGCCTTTGAGCATCTTGACCCACCAAGCCAGCGTCACACCCTCGCTGAAGGCCAGAGTGAGGCCTGCATTTCCCACCGCGATCAGCACAGCCAGTGCCACGGCCAACTGGATCCGGACGTCCTTGCTTGGCCATCGGTTTGTTTCTTTGCCGTTGGCCGAGAGGGAGACAGCAATAATGGCCACAGCAGCAGCGAAGGTCACGAACAATCCACCAATTCCCAACCAGGGAGCTCCTCGGAGGCCTTTCGGTTGCCATATCGGTGAGGGCTCTTGAATGTTCATCTGCATATGAGAGTTGTGTATGGCTCGGGGCAGTCGTCCATCGCGATTATCGTCAGAGCCGGATCGTTCAACAGATGATGGCATTGAGCGCGCATCTTCGGATGTCCATTCCTCCTTGGTAACATATCGGGGCGGCGGGGAATCGAACTGGTCGGAGTCGAAGTGGTGGGTAGGGCTGTTCACGCCTCGATCAATTACGGACCGCTGTGAAGAATCCATCCTGGCGCCGTGGAACAGAGGAGATGCTAAGCTACAACCGTCACCTCTTCGGCGGGACTAGTGGCTCGATCAATCCCAGGCTCATAGATAGATGCCTTGGAGCAAGTTGGAATACAAGTATGGATTAAATGATGGGTTCAATCACGTTGCGGCGAAGTCGCGTGAGGGAGCAGGCCGACCACTTGATGTATTCATTTTGATCGCCGTTACATCAACCCCACCTGACACTTTGACCTTAGGCTTGGTCCGAACAACTCCAACGTCTTGACATAATATTGTCTTATTCAGCGGGAAAAGAACGCCCGATGTCACGATCTGTGTTTCGAGAAGCATTTACCAAAGCAGGGGGGCGCAAAGACGGCAAGACGGCAGGCACTTTTCGGTGACCCACTGGGGATCCTTTCATTAAACCTAGTGCGTAGGGCAACCAACAATGGAGCAGGAATACAATGGGGCCAGTGGCACATTGGTTACACAGGAATGAATACGAACTATTTTAAATTAGTCTACGATGATCGAGGAACAGCAAATAAGGATCGACTGGCCTGGTGGCGAGCATCGTCATTGCACGAAATCGTGCCATACAAGGCCTTCTCAACGGCTATTATCAGTTCACCGCATCTTTTATTTTCTTATATATAAGAGGGTCCCGGCTGTTCGGAGTATTGTGTGGAGTCTATTTCATGTCACGTTGAACATACGTCACCAAGGCGGGCCCTGTTTTTAGGACAAGAAGCTTTGGGCAAGTTATTGCACAATACCTTGGACCTTGGACGAAGTTGCTGGATGGTATTTCTCGGCATTTGAGATCATTGGACTATGCGTTTCAGCAACAAACTCACTTACACTTACCATTGTGGGATGCACTGTATTCACTACCTCAAGAAAAATAAACAATCATTGACAATAGTCAACACCAAAAAAAACTGTTACCTAAATCTGACACCACTAACACTGTCTCTGCAGCTTTGAGCGCGACATTTATGCGCTTGCAGATAGAATTCTAAACATCTACTGATTTGCATCCATGCTACCCTGCCTGGATTGAGTGTCGGCTGGGTAAGCCGAAACACAATGAGACAACTTGGCGACACAACCCATGGCACGCCCGATAGCAACGGGATATTCTTTTCTCGTCCTACTCAACATTCTAGCCCCACGCGACTAACTGCAAGCACGCATCTCCACATTTAAGGATCAAACCCAATCATTGAGGCTTTGACTACGCCGTCCTGTTGAGGATGATCATTGAAAATGTGATCTTGTTTGGAGAGAAGAACAGAAAAGTCTAAAAACACATTGCCAGAATACGGGCTAACTGAGACTCCCACATCTGACCGTAGTTATCCTCGTTGAATATTCTATATCACCCTCTAGCTCATGTCTCAGCAAATCAATCAAAATATTTGCCTTTTGTACAGCAATCCTAATATTTCCCAAAACGTAATCCACGCGCGCCAGTAAATCTTGTTAGATTCGCCTGGCGACTAGAAAATGGAATCTGCCCTTCTACTGGATACAACAAACTACGAGTACCATCCTCTGATTTTCCACGTTGGTAAATCATGTGAAACTGATCTTTGGCAGCCATTGAACGCTTTCAGCAATTAGCTAGATCTGAGAGCATGGCTTTATCCGCAAGCCAATATCTGGTGAGCCAACATGAGGACATTTAACATGTTTCCTGATCGCCGAAGCCTGACCGAAATCATAGATCGGCACCTGGTTTCTAGTTGCACTCTGATGCCTTGTAATGATCATCCGACTTGCAGTGCGCACATGGAAGACACTGTCGACTTTCTGAGTATCGGACCTCTTTCTCTTTGTGGGTCTTGTAACTTCCACTGTCCTCGTTTCAGGCGACACGTACTATTTTTTGAACAATTACGATTCTCTTGAAAGCTACTATAACGAAGGATATGCCAAGGTAAACTAGGCCTCCAGTTCATACAAAACCACGGCGTCTGATGAATTTGGCAGTGGAAACTCGCCTCGGTGATTGTCTATGAGTTGGGGTTTTATCTACCAAGATGTAGCCTGCTTGCGGTCTATTACGAGCTGTTATCATCCTGAGAACGTTTGGGGAGTTCGCGTGATAAGGTCTTGGCTCCTCAGCCTCCCGTATTTAACCATGTTGCATCCGATTGGTATATGTTTGCAGCCATGTGCAGTAAAAAAAACCCCTTGTCGAATTGGGTTTAAATTTTTTTTATAAATGCCTTCGGATCGTGACCTGTGCATGAGAGAAAGCACAAATCAGAAGAGATTGTGCGATTCTGCATCTTGAAGGACCTCTTAATATAAAATAGACAGATAGCTGAGGCGATAGTTGAAGTGATAACCAGCTTTATTGCTAATTTACCCCGCACTTTGATTTCCTATTAAAAATAAACCCATTTGCATTGGACCAGGCGAGCAGATACTCTTCGTTCCAAAAACAACATCTCACTTATAAGCTGAGTCAGATTTTAGTGCAAGGTTTATATAATAAAAGTCGTTCCCAGAGCTCTCTGGATAATGGTGGACTTGGCCACGATAATACCTTTAGATATTTTCCATCTTGCCTGAAATATTATAGCTCCGGCAAGCTTACCTATTCCAGAAGCGATCAAGATGGCAGACAATATCCACCCAATCTATAGAGCTTGGTTTCTCTGGGTTGACCCCATTCTAACTCTATCGGGAATATACGGCAATCTGTTTGATCACAACCTAATAATGCTGTCTTTTTTCACAAACACCCCGGCTACGGAGGAGTTCAAACCTTTCTTATACCAGATTGGAGGCATGGGGGCATCTTACCTATGCCTGGATGTTCTCTTGCTGCGCTATACAAAAGATGTCACAGTTTGGAGAATTGTTCAGTTCGCGATACTTTGGGCTGATTTCACCATGCTCACGGCAGTCTACGTGGGAATGCGATTTGAGAACCGGCTGGCAATTTCGGATTGGCGGAAGGAAGATTGGGTCAGTGTTGTTATTACTGTCGCATGCACTATTCTTCGGGCTTTATTTTCATTGAATATTGGAGTTAAGCAGGCCCAAGTCAAGGCGAGGACAGCACGAATGCCTGGTTTCATTTTCTCGAGGACTATACATTGACATCATCGACGATGTTTAGTAGACCTATGCTAAATGAGTCCATCCCTAACTATGAAGAGCTCGGGCTTTGCCTAGGCTAACTAAGGAAGGGAAGTAATAATAAGAACCTTATTTAAGGTAAAACTCTACTCTTGGGCTTATTAGAGAAAAAGGATATATAGAATAGTAAGATAAAAATAAAATTATAATTTATTAAATTAATAAATATTATTATTAATATTTAATAATAATAATTTTAAAATTAATTTTTTATATTTTATTAAATTTTTTTTTTAAAAAGAATTAAAAATAAAAAAAAATTATTATAAATTATAATTTATTTTAAAAATAGATAAAATTAAATAATTAAATAAAATTTATAATTATATTAAATAAATTATAATATATATTAAAAGGATTTAAAATAAAAATAATTATTTTATAATAAATAATTATAAAATAAATAATATTTTTTTATAATTAAAAAATAAAATTAGTTTAATTATAATAATAATAATAAAATATATTTATAAGGATTATATAATTAGAATATATATAAATAGATAATTCTAATAATATATATTAAATAAAGACTTTTACTTAATAAATACTTATTAAATACTTATTATAAGCTCTTTTATTTTCTTATCTTATTACTTATTAGAAATAATAAGTAAAATTAAATAAGAAGCTTAGGCTCCTATCTTCTTATAATATTATTAATATATTAAGAAAAATAAAAAAAAATAGATTTTAATTATATTAGAAATAAAAATATTTTTAATAATTATAAATAAACACACTTTTAATTTCCTAGATATTTAAAATCTAGCCTAGACTACTAATTTTCCTTAACTTTTTAGTAATAACCTCTATATTTCTTTTTAGCCTTGCTTTTATTATTATAGTTCTTAATAAACCTTATAATATCCATAGTCCTTTCTAGCTACTAATTATACTAGCTATTATTAATATCTTCTAAAAACCTATTTTCTTCTAGCTTTATATTCTTAAATTTACCTAAAATATACTTATTTATTATCTTATTAATCTTTATATATTCCTTTTAAATAAAATCTTTATTATTAATATTAATATTATTCTTTTAGAATAATTAAAGCTTAAAATTAATAATTTTTATCTTTTAAAATAATATAAAATTAATTATTTTAATCTTAGATAGTATAAATAGCCTATATTAAGGGAGGATCTATTTAAAGTATTTAATTAGATTAGGAGAATATTTAATATAAAGCTTACTATTAGTATATTTTATAATAAATAGATATAAGGGGTTATAAAGAATATAATATTTAAAATATAATTTAGATTTAGCTATTTTTAATAATATTAAAAGTAGGCTAGAATATATTAGTCTTAGTATAGTAAGAAAGCTATTTTAAATATTAGGATAAGTCTAATAAAGTTTACTATTTTTAATATTAAAAGGGTATTAAGATTATAAAATATAAAAAGTTAATTATTTTATTAGTTAGAGCAAAAAGAGACTAATACTATAATTATTTAAATACTAATTATATCTACTCCTAGAATTACCTAGTTAAGCCTTCTACTTATATTTTAACTAAATATAAATAAACATATTTTAATAAAAATTACTATTAATTAGTAAATAATATAATAATAATAAAAAGATATTTTTAGTATAAAAAAAAATAATAATATATAAATTAATTATAAATAAAGAGTTTATTAGAGATTATAAAAATTAATAGATATATATATAAAAAAACTTAAATAAGAAATATTAAGGTAAAATTATAATTTTTTATAAAAAGAAAAGCTAAGAAAGGGTATATAATCTAATTAAATTCTTAGAATATATTAGCCCTTTTTATATTAATTTATATAAATAAGAAATAGCCTAAGTAGATCTTAAATAAATAGAATAAGCAAAGAATAAGATCTTTATATTATTTTATATATATTTTAAATAAAAACTAGCCTTAGTAAAAAAGCTATACTAGGATAATATAATTAAGCTATAATAGCTTAGGAGGGTACTCTTTAAAAGACTAAGAGAATTTAGTTTAAGCTAAGAGATCCTAAGAAATAATTATAATATAATAATAATCTTATATTAAAGTCTTATAATAAAATTAGAAGCTTATAATCTAGAGAAATAATATAAAGTATAATAAATATATAAAGAATATATATTCTTTTAGCTTATAAATAACTTAGATAGAGATATTATAATAATAGGGATTAATATAATAAGAATAAATAAGCCTTAGAATTTATATAAAAAGAAAAAGAAATAATAATAAGAGAATTAGCCTAATCTAAAGAGACTAAAGTAATAAAACTTTACCTTAAATATAAAATAAGCCTAATAAATATTATAATAAATAATAAATAAAAGAAAATAGAAAGATCTATACTTATATTATAAAAGTAATATATATAGGATTAAAGGATATAAATTACTATATATTATATAACCCTTAATAATTAATAAAGTCTATATAAATAGAATAAAAGATTCTAAGTTATAAGAAAATAATAAAAAGAGAAAAGATTAGTCTTTATACTAAGTCTTACTTAGGGGTAAAATAGAATATTAATAGAATAGAATAATATATAATTAGTAATATTAAAGAAAGAAATAAAGAATATTAAGGCTAAAATAGATAAGCTATTCTTTATAATACCTATATTTTTTAATTAAATAAAATTCTTTAATATATAATTTAATAATAATTATAATTATTATAAAGTATTACTACTTATATACTATATTTTTACTATTTATATACTAAAATCTACCAAAGTCTACCTAATTTCCCTTTTATCCCTTAATCTCTTAAATTTTAATATAATTTATAATAAAATATTTACTAAGTAAAGTATATTAATAAATTATAAAGATAATACTTATTTTAATTAAATAGCTATAAAAATAATAATAGCCTAACTTAAAGGCTTAAGCCTAGTTACCCTTAAATTATTTAAAAAATATATTTTTATAATTTCCTTAAATATAAATATATTAGGGCCTAGCTATTATTTTACTTACTAAGATAATTTCCTTAGTTAATAAGAAAGGTATTACTTACTTAGCTAATAAGCTATAGGCTTAGTTACCCTTGCCTTATCCCTTTATAGATCCTTAACCTTATATTTTTAATTATATAGATTATATTTTATATTATTTTATTAATAATACTAGAGATCCTTATAATATAACTATTATCTCTTTAAGCTTAGCTTATAATTAGATTCTTTATATACTTAGCTTTAAAGGGTAGCTATCCTATAAGGGCTATAAAATTATAATAAAAGATTATCTTATAGTAGGTAATTTTAGTATATTTCTAGTTATATTTTTCTTTAAATATTACTTTAAAGGTAATAATAATAATTATAGGATTTATTATATTATTAGAGGTATAATTTTAGGCTTAGTAGTTAAGGAAGGAGGGATTTTTAGCTTTATATTATTTATAGCTAGCTAGGGGTGGCTATAAATATCTTTAATAATAATAGGATTAAGGATCTTAAGAAGTAGCTTGTTAATATTTTAGAGGTAAAAATTAATAGTTTTTAGGCTTAAATATAAGAAATTTATATTAATAGCTTTTATAGCTATTAATATAGGTAAATTATTTCCTTAGTTAGTAGCTTATTAGCCTTTAAAAGCTTTTGAATATAGTGGCTATAGGGAAGTTTATATTAGTATATAAAGGTATATATATAAGCTTAACATATGACCCCACCACACCGCGCGACCGGGGTTTCCGCGCACCAACCTCGCGACGCGCCCGCGTAATTTATCTATGAACACTCCTTAATAATATCACCATTTTCAGTCTAAATCAACTTAAATTTTTACTATGACTAAATCAAACCTTACTCAAGAAAAGGTACTAATTGAAATTCTAGAAAAGTATGTATAAGGGTATAAGGTTTAGCTGCTTTTATGTGAATATAAGATTAATAAGTTTATTATATAGGGTTAAATAAATGGCACAAAAAATGTATTTTAAAGTTATAAGGTATTATAAAAACTATTATATGTTTAAAAGGAAGAGTTAAAATGGTATATTCTTAAAAAAGAAGCTATTAAGTATGTGCTTTCCTAGTGTGATATATGTGTTTTTGCATAAAAGATAATTAACCTCTAAAACCTAGATATATATATTAGCTATTATTAGGTCTTATGCTTCCTTAAATACTATCTAAATATTAAAACTAAAGGATTTATATCTATTAAAGCTTTTTAAATAAAATATATTATTTTTGAGTTAATTTATAAATTTTTTATAGTACTTTTATAGTAAATAGTTAATAAGTTTATTAGGTTAGATTAGCTTTATAATATGGATAAATATAGCCTTATTAAGGATATAACTAAAGCTGGAAAAGTGATTGGAATAGTAAAGATAAATTAGGTAATTATTATAGAGAGTAATTATTGTGAATAGGTATTGATTATTAAGGTAGAAAGTGCCCTAGGAAGATGCTTTCCTTTTTATGTGATCTTCTTAGGAAATAATCTTTAAATATAGTAGTTTTTTACTAGTTTTCTGGATTAGGTATATAACTATATGCCCTTAGGCTAGGTAAATAGTAAAATATATAAAAAGTAACTAAGAGAGCTATTTATTCTAAAAATATAGCCTTTTAACCTAGCTTTATAGAGGATTCTTGTAATAGATAGCTTTAGAGGATATATATTATTGTAATTCCGATTTTTAGTATTATTTAATTATATCCAAGTAATATATTTGCCTTCTTATTTATTTTATATTATATAGCCTTTTAATATAGGTGTTTTTAGCCTACTTAAGCACGCCTTTTAATACTATGTGTATTAATATATAATAATAATAGCTACTTTACCTATTTAAAAATAATACTTTATTAAAGTATATAAAATAGCTTCTAAGGAAGCTATAATAAAGGAGAATATTTGGGTAGGTTTTTTAGGTAGTAGAATATGGCCTATTATTATAGAAAAGATATTAATAAAGTTTATTATTACTAAGAATTACTTACCCCTAAAGATACTACTATATATACTAAAATACTATAAGTGTATACTAAAAGATATTCTATATATACCTAAGAATAGGCTTAAGCTAATTATATAGCTAAATTTGGTGTATAATGGCCTTAGCAGTGTTAATTGGTCTGTCTGGTTAATAGGTTAAAAAGTAGGTAATAAGTTAGACTATATATATACTGCCTATGCTAAATTAGAAGCAGAAAATGTATATCTAAAAGTAAAAATAGCTTTAAATAAGCTAATAAAAAAAAGGGTAATTAAATATAACTTAATTGCTTTATTTCCTATGGCAGAAGAGATAAAAAAGTCAAAGGAAGGTAAGGCAAAGTAAAGGCACTAAAGGAAGTAATGCTAATATTGTAAGACTAAGGGTTCTAAAGAGAAATAGATTATTTTAATATAAATAGTATAAGGAATATATGCTATTAATTTCTAGTTAATTTATATTGTTTTGATTAAGAAATCCTATCTTGAAGTTAAGAGCTTATCTAGTTGCTGGTGCATGGAAACCCTGGTTGCGTGGTGTAGTGGGGTTATATGTTATATTAGTATTAGCTATAGCCTTAAGAGGCCTTTAAGTAAGGCTTTATAAATATAATATTGCTTATTTATAAGATTAATAGTAATATAGATTATTTATATAGTTAATTTACTAAGCTATTCCTAGCTAATATATTTATTATATTACTTTATTATTATATAAACTATTGCTTATTTATAGTTATACTTTTTCCTTTCTAGTATATAAATAATAGTATTATAAAAATAAAGAAGGTTATTTATACTAATTAAGAGATATAACTTTATATTCTTATAAGTAATTTTAGTTAGATTATTAACCTATTAGCTAAAGTTTTAATAGCTATTAATAAAGTATTTAGCTTATTATTATTATTATAATATATATATCTTTAAAATATACTTTAAGATATTATTTTACTATAGACTATATATAGTCTTTATTATCTTCTAAATTACCTTAAAATTAGCTTTAGAGGGTATATAAAGTATATTATACTAAGCTAAAAATATTAAATCTTAGGTAAGGGCTATTACTTATTATAGTATATAGGTAGTAGTATTTTTATTAATTTCTTAAGATACTTAGAATGCTTTATTATTAATAATAGCCTTATTAGCCTTATTATTAATAGCCTTACTAGGCTACTTTTAATATATTCTAATCTTAGCTTTTATATTAGTATTAATATAATAAATATAAAGCTATTATTATATATTAAAGAAGATAATTATAAGGGCATTCTTAAGGGCTATTTCTTTATTAATAATAAAAATACTTAGTAGTAGGATATTTAAAAGTAACTAAAACTTATTAAGTTACTTAGAAAGCTACTAGAAACCTTCTTCCTTTTCTATATATATAAGGCTAAAGGCAAAATTAATAACTAACTTTTGGTCTAAGATACTAATAACCTAAAATAGGTATATTTTAAATCTATTTATTTTATAAGTATTATTAAGACTAAGAACCTTAGGAAATCTTATTTATATCTTTTTATACTAAGGGTAAATCTAAAAAATTAAATTAATATAATTATTAGGATTATATTTAATAATATATTTAATATTATTTTATTATAATTACTTAATTTATACTTAAATTATTATTAAATCTTCTAAGGTTTCCTTTTATAATATTTAATAAATATTATAAATATCCTTTTAAATAAAATATAATATTATTAAAATATAATCTCTTAAGATATTACCTATCTTATAGGTAAATAAGATAAAATATTTAAAGAATATTTATTAAAATTATTTTTAAGTATTAATTTAATACTAATAAATAAAATAAGTAAAAGGGTTTAATAAGGCCTAATAATTATAATAGCTAGATATTTTATAAGTCTACCTTTAGTAAGACTTTAATAATATTTTAGCTATAATCTTTATAGGATAGTTAACTTTTTAAGTTATTAAGTATTAAATCTTAATATATTAGTATTAATAGTAAATTCTATAGTTATATATAAGGATATAATAAGTATAAATAAGCTACCTATTAACTTCTCTATAAGAATTACTTAACTACTTAATAAGAATAAAGCTATTTTTATAGTAAAAGGTTTAAAGGAAATTAAAAAGATTATTAAATAAATTATAAGTTTCTAAGGGCAATAAAAGTAATATTTTAATACTTTGGCTATTACCTACTTTAATAGGAAGCTCTTTTAGGCTATTTATAATAAATAAAGCTATAGGTACTAATTATATAGATAAAGGTTATAAGGTTAAATAATATATTAAAGTTAAAGTATTATTAAAGGTAAGGAAGTTATAAGTTATATGATTATATATATAGATAGGAAATGCTAATTAAACCCTAGGTATACTAGCTAAACCCCAGTAGAATCGATTTTAGTGTGTAAATAGTAAAAATATAGTATATAAATAGTAATACTTTTATTATATTATAATAAGTAAATAAATAGCCTAATAATTAGAACTAGAGCTAATATAGCTATTTTACCTATATATATTAAATATAGTCCTAGGATTTAAAGATAATTATAAAATTATATATATAATTAAAATAATTATTAACCTAGATAGTTAGTATACCTTAGTATTATTTTATATTATCCTAAGACTAGCTAAGAATATAATATTAGGAATATTATAAATATAATATAAAGAAGTAATATTAAATATAGCTAAGGGATATATAAATATTAAAATAATAGGAGGGCTAAAGATTAAAGAGAATAATATAAGGCTAAAAGAAATAAATATTACTATAATTATAGGATTAATATACTTAGCCCTAGCTTAATAAGATTATAAAATACCTAGGAAAAAATATTAATTCCTTATAATAAGTATTTATAAAATAAATATAATATTAAAATATTAATTACTAATTATTAAAGAAATATTATTAAATATTAAATTACTATTTAAACTCTAGGAACTAAAGGATCTTTTTAAGGAGGACTAAGTATTAGCTTTATTATTATACTAAGAGAACCTTAATTACTATATCTAATTAAAAAAGGATAATAAAAGGAATAATCTTAAATTATTCTAGGGGCCTTTATATAATATATTAAGAGATTATTTACTAGAAATTAGGAAATAAATTACTAAGTTAATAGATAAGGGATAGATCTAAGTTAGCTTATTATTAGTAATTATACCTATTCTTCTAATAAAGAAACCAGGGGATAGATAGTATTTTTATATAGATTATTAAGTATTAAATAAAGTAATAACCTAAGATTACTATCTATTTCCCTTAATTAAGGAAATATTATAATTACTCTTAGAGGCTTATTAGTTTACTAAGATAAATATATAATTTATATTTTACTAAATTAGAATAATAAAGGGCAAAGAATATCTTATTATTTTCTAAACCTAGTTTAATTTATTTAAGTAATTAATATATCTATTTAAGTTAATAAAAATACTAATAACCTTCTAAAGATATATTAATAAAACTTTAGAAAATATATTAAAAGACTTTATAATAACTTATTTAGATAATATCTTTATTTACTTAAAAGGATTAAAATAAGATTATTTAAAAAGATTTAATTAATTTCTTAATACTTATAAAGAGTAAGATTAAATTTAAATATAAAGAAATATATATTTATAGTAATAAAGATTAAATACTTAGGATATATTATAAAAATAGAAAGAAAGATATAATTAAACCCTAAGAAGCTCTAAGCTATATAAAAATAAGAACCTTTAATAAAAATAAAAAGGGTATATAGCTTCTTAGGTTTTATGAACTTTTACTAAGAATTTATCCTAGAATTCTTAAAAATACCTGTTAGCATTGTGGGGCTTAACTACCTACTAACCTCTATAAGGTTGGTCATAAAAATGCAATATAGCTATATTAATCTAATATAGTAGATTGTATATTGGCCTTACTAAATCTTATATAAAAATATACTAAAATAAAATATTTTTAAGTAAAATCTATATAATAATAAGATATCTTATATCTAATAAAATTCTAAGTATTCTATAAAAACAAAGAAAATACTAGAAAAGGCTTAGGCTAAATTAGTATAAAATATACTTATAGTATAGTATCTAAATATACCTTATAATATAAAAAGTATAGCAAAAGCTACTAAAATACTACCCTTATATAGGGTTTTAGTAGCTTAATTTAGTATAACTAAATTAATAATTTAATATATTATAGCCTCTTTTTTAACTTCTACTATTCCTATATACCCTCGTAGCTACCTAAGTTATTTATTAGCCAGTAAAAATACTAGCCTTACTACCTATATTACTTAGCTCAAAAGATCTAGCTTTCTAGCTAAAAAACACTAAATTAAAAATATTATAAAAAACCTAGTTTATTAAAGAAGTAATAAAAAGCCTTATTTCTTAAAGATATAATATATTTGCTTTTATAAATATTACCTAGAACTTTAAAAGACCTTTCTTAAGGCTATAGATAAAGCCTATAAATTATTTAAGCTATCTAATATAAAAGATATTAATACCTTCTTTTCTAATCTTTAGAATATTATTTCTAACTATAATATTAGCCCCTTAGAGTATTAGAATAAGGATAAATATAGTATTTAAATCAGCTGCCTCTAGGAATATATTAAGGTTCTTATAATATATATAATATAGGCAAGCTACCCTAATATCTCTAATCTAGCTAATTATAAGTCTTATATATAAATAGGAGTAAGAAATTCTATTAAGAATAGTATCCCTTTATAGCTAATATTCAAGATATTACTAACTAAATTCTAGAGTAATATTAATAATATTCTAAGTATGTGATTTATATAATTAGATACTAGCTTTAGTAACTAATAAATTACCTTAGAATAGCTTTATAAGTTTAATATATATTCCTAGAGAGCCTTTATTAAAGTATAGCAAAAGAAGGTATTATTTATAGACTAGTTTAATTGCAATAAGTGATTTATAATCCCTTATTACCTAATATTTAATATAAAGCTCCTTTTATTACCTATAATAAAAAGAATAAAATCTATTGCTTTCTTATTATTAATAGCTTTTCTAGCTATTTATTATATAAATTTATTTATTATTATATTCACTTTAATATTATTATTTATATTTTA
>PGGA01000013.1:824736-847509 GCA_004380915.1 Calonectria pseudonaviculata
CTTTTTTTTATAAATAACTAATAATTTAATATTAGCTTTAATATATCTTATTATTAAATAATAAATTTAATATTATTACTATTAAAGCCTTTTCTTTTAAGTAATTTATATTCCTAAAGAATAAGCTTAATCTTATTTTTAGGATATATAATATTTTAATATTATAAAAAGTAGATTTTCTTATTAAAGTAGTATTCATTTATTATAATAAATTAGATATTAATAGCCTAGATCTCTTAATATATATATCTATATATAAAGTTAGATTTAGGAGGGATATTGCCTTTATAGATAAAGTAGTATTAGAATATAAATATTTTAATTAATATTATTTATAGGTATATCTATAGATATATTTATAGGTATATTAAAATATACTAATTCTAGCTATTAAGAAAGCTATCTTTTTATTATATTTTATTTTTATTAGAGAAAGCTTTATAGTTTTTATTTTATATTATTTTTAAGCTTCTAAGGTAATTATAAGTATAAGGATAATTATATTATAGGATTTAAAAGTCTAAAGGTTTAATATGCTCCTTGGTATTATTACCTTATTAAGCTATCCCTTTTCTTAGGGGGATATAAATTACTTTTATACCTTGATAAGGTATAACTTAAAGTACCTAATATTTTATTAGTAAAAAGCCTATATATTAATTTAAATAATATTATAATTAGTATTATTAGTATATAAGAGCCTAATATAGTAATTATTAATAAAATTCCTTATATTTATTATATAAAAGATCCTCTCCTTTTATCCTATATAAATAAAATAACCCTATTGCTTAGATAAAAAGAGAGCTATTAATACAAAGAAGACTTATCAGAAGATCCTTTCTTTCTATTCTATATAGACAGAACAACCCCACTGCTTAGATAGAAAGAGAGCTACCTTATTAGAAAGACTTTATCCTCTTAATAAGCCTTACCCTTTAAGAGAGAAAAGAAAAAAAAAGGGGTGGAAATAGAGGGGTATTTAAGGTATTTTTCCTCTACAAATATAACCCTTTTAGCATAAGAGAAAAAGCTCGAGTATCAGAACATTATTAGGGCCCAAAAGGGATCATATTTACTTACAGCCCAAGGCCCAGTTTAAACCCAGCTTAGGCCCGGCCCGGGCTTAGAAGAGGGATTATCCCGTATTACGTAATATATATACAACAATAAATAACCCCTCATAGGCCCGACCTAGCTAAAAGAGATAGACCTAAATACAATAAGAACCCTCCCCCTAGTAACTGCTGGAACCCTTTGATAATATATCTTTATTAATCCCTCTTTAAATCCTAGATAAACTCACACTATAAATAGATATTAATATTATAATTTCTAAGTCTAAGTATTTCTTTTAATTTATATAAGGTGTATTAATTATATACTTTTCTTATTATTATTATCTTTCTAGGAACTATAGATTTAATAAAAACTATTATATAAAAACTAATTATATTTTACTTAATTTCTACTATATTTAAATAGTCTTTAGCTTTATTATAATTACCTTTACCTTAATATAATAATTAAGAAAGTTAATTTTACTAAAAGTAATACTATTTATAATTTTAATAAGCTTTTAGATCTTATTATAATATATATACTTAAGCATAGAAAATATTAATAAATTAAAAGATTAAAGAAAATAAGAATAATATAATAATAAATATATAATATAAATATTATTTATATAGTATTTTTATATAAAATTAATTATCTTATAATTATTATAGCTATTTATAATAAAAAGATATAATTATAGCTTAGCTAGCTTAGTCTATAAAATAAAAATATATTTAAGCTAATCTAAGGTAATATTTTTAGAAGTCTAACTATTTAATAATACTATAAATATCTAGCTATTAAATTACTCTAGGTTATATAGAAACTATTAATACTAAACTAATAATCCTTTAAAAATAATAAATAATAATAATATAATATTAATTATACTTATAGCCTTTAAAATAAAGATCTAAATATATAATCTAGGTATCTTTTAAAGTATAAAATTATTATTAATACTTTTAAGTATTAATCTATTTTCTCCTTTACCTTTTATAATATTTATTTTATTTATATTATATTAATATTAAGGAGAAATCTACTTAATAATAAATAATACTAATCTTTTAAAGTATTTCTTAATATTTTTAGGTATTATAGCCTTTAAGTATATAAGATTAATAAGTTTAGTATATATTATTTTAATCTTTAGGTTTTATTATAAAAAGCCTTTTAACTAATTCTTTCTAAGAAGAATTTTATTACCTTTATTTTAAAGAATATACTAATTAAGTTCTTTAAATTAATTATATATTAAAGTAATTTCTAGAGACTATTAAATAATAATCTAATTAGTAAATAATTCTTTTTAAATAAGAAAAAGATATTAATAATATATATATATAAGAGCTTTTAGTTCTACTCTATTAAAATAATATTAAAGTATTATATATAGTATATTCTAAGACTTTATAGCTACCTTTTATTTCTAGTTATAAAAGCTTTTTTAATTACTATATTAAGTTAATATTCTATATATTTTAATATTACTAATTAATAATATAAAGTTAAAATAAAATTTAGTTTAGTATTATATAAAATATTATAAAGTATTTAATTTAGAATATAGTGGTATTTATATATAAATCCCACGGAGCGGGGTGCCCGGTGAGGAGGGTGCCCGTTGATGGGTGGGTCACGTTATACGCCTCTCTAACTAGTCGCCACTTTTTTGTGGAATGACCGCCGGGACTCACTGCAATACAGGTCTAATTCGATGACTTGTTTTAAGAATTTCGAACGGGAGTAATTTACAGGAGGCAACCCTGCCTGAGCTGTAAATTCATTTGGCCTTAATATTTGGAATAAGGCACCTGAAAAACAAGGCGCATTCATGACATTTCCACAATTTTAAATCGAGTGGCGAAGCACTGTGTGGATGCCTGATGAGGGAATTTCCAATTACCAGCCAGGAGGCCGCATGTTAACGTTGTCTGTGGTGATAAAACGATTCGTTCTCGCGAGATTTTCTACGAATGTATCTTCATATTATGTGATGCAACAAGATGCGAGTCCTTGGTTACTTTGAGGGAGCAATCAATTCATTTGTAGATCATGGTGCGAAGAACCACCGAAAGATTGAGTTACAGCGGTCGCGTATTGATGTCCTAAAAGGAGAGGGAACCCAACAACGTGAGTGGCAAGTGAATGAGGTGAAATGTTTTCAAATAGACACAAAAAGCAATCAGATAAAGAGGTTAAAATATTGTTAACAGTGTGTGGAGCGAAAAGATCCTGATATAGGCGGTCTCAGCAGGTTGGCATGTACGTGTATGAATCAGAAGATTAGTGGCGGGCATGATGAGGGAGAAGAAGAACACATTATGTAGCCGCTGCTTTTATGCCAATACTGGATCCTTAAACTTCAAAATTTCTGTTCTCTGGAGTCTTGGCATGTATACAAGCCACTCTGAACTACTCGGCGCGCGTCTGGCCTATGTCATAACCTGCAGGCATGCACCGCCTCCATTACAGCCACGGCTCCGTTTTACAATCGGCATGATTTGGCCGATTTATGGCCGCGCCATTTCTTTTTCTGTCAGACTACAAATTAAAATTGTCATCACTTTAACTCCTTTAAGGTTGACTGGAGTTTACAGCCATGCCGATTGGCTTACTGGCCCGGATTTGTTGACTTGGCCCACCTTCGAACGGTGACGACGCACAAGGTGGAAATCCAGCCCCCTATTATCTTGTTACAGTCGATGTTAATCGTAACGGTCAATAACTGGCATCATTTACCCTTCACGCAACTTACCGCAGACTGCACTATGACCCCATTGGGGGCTAGGGGAGTTCTTAAATATGCCTTGTTACCCACCAAGTTTCTTGTATGGTAAAGCAAGGGGGTTCAATACGGGATTTTAGTGCATTAAGACATGAGGGATTTGACGGAAAATGCAGGAATCAGGAATCCCTACCGCAAAGCATTGAACCGCATAGTAGAGGTGACGGAGAATGAAGAAACCCAGAATGTTTCTAAAGGGCAATTTTTCTTAGAAAGAAAGAAAGAGAAGAACAAAGACAATGGCCCTTCTAGT
This sequence comes from Calonectria pseudonaviculata, assembly GCA_004380915.1. Lineage (NCBI taxonomy): Eukaryota > Fungi > Ascomycota > Sordariomycetes > Hypocreales > Nectriaceae > Calonectria > Calonectria pseudonaviculata. Next base: position 828,843 of record PGGA01000013.1, read on the forward strand.
TGAATTGTACTAGAAACTTGGTGCATGCTGCATGCGGGTACAATTGAATTGGCCTCAACCCCAACCCCGTATTCCCGATCGAATTCACCCGCACCGTCAACACAGCCAGAAAGACTCCACCTGCACAGCAATTTGGCCTACGACTTGCAAGAGGATTCTTAGCAGAATATTCGGTAGATCGCTTATTATGTAATTGCACTTGCAGCAACACATTGGCACTGCCCGAAGAGAGTCCTAGATATTCTCAAACAAAGTATAAATGACACCGAACCCTCAGTGTTGATTGAACATTCTTGACTTCATCAAGCCACTTCATCACAGTAACATTTTTCACTTGATTCAGACCCATATTTCCCTGCAAATACTTAAAAAAACCTCAAGTTCACAATGTTCAACCTCAAGACCACCCTTGTCTGCCTCACTGGCCTCCTATCGTTGACGGCTGCGGCGCCCCCCAACTCACAGTCAGTTGCGCATCGATCGGCTCCGTTTTCATTCGAAAACTGGGTGACCGAAATTGCTGCCAATCCGGATGGAGACCACTTGTCTCCCGAGGAGGCTGTTCGAGCTGCCGCCGAGAGTGTTGGCAAGAGTAAGTGATTCGCTCTTGTTTTTTTTTTCTCTCCTCCACGCACATGGTTCCCATAATTGAAGTCAACTTGTTTCTTTATTATTAACTGTCAAACAAGGGGACCTCAACAAGATTGACAGACGCGCGCCTGTTTGTAACCAAGAGCTAGGCTACAATGCAAATGTAAAGTCCCACTCATGTCTTTGAATCCTTTATTTTCCATATTTTTGCAAATACCAACTCTCTAGGCTTCGGATGTTGCCAAATGCATCCAGAGGCTTGCTGCTCGTGGACAGCAAACTTGCGTCGCGACAGCCAGCCACAACACACTCTGCAAACAAGCGAACGCTATCATCACAGGAAATGCTGGTGGAGGCAGATCTCAGGTGAAGACCAGATGGTGCGTACTTTTGACCAACCCCATCCAATTCCAATGGAAGACAAGCAACTAATACCTGTAACCCATATAGCCAAAATGTTGCTACCGCTGCTGGACGGATTATGGACCGCTGCTGGCGCAGTGACAATACGGTTCAGGGAACTAATATTGCGATCGGTACAAAGAACTTTGGAGTCATGGTTACTGCCCACAAGCGTCGGTAAAATTTTGCGAGGGTTTTTGAAGTGCTAGCATCTTTTAGATAGGTGATATATGGGTTGTTATCTATAGAGGTTGGTAAAAGATAGTCCGTTAGCTTTATATATATGGAAGTTCGATGTTTCCATATATCCCATTGCAACCTCGATACGCCATACATCCGTTCTACGATATTATTATTTGATATCCTAGAGGTCCAGTTCTTCAATCCACAGAGGTATCCAAGTCGTGGCCCCAGCCAGCACAATATAAGATTCACATAGCAAAGTTGGTAGTTAGGCTATAATACCCAATAGCCTTTGAAATCCAATATATATCTCCAATAGCCTCATGCAGCCCAATGGAAATAACCTTGATGCCTTTTTCCTTAGAAAAACTTGATCCTAACAACCGATATAAAATGCCTTCCCCAGCCAGCTTTGATTTATTCTCTTTTCTCTTCCATAGACACAACAATCACACAAGACACATCAAAATAGCCTCCAACGCTAGGGGTTAGAATCAGGATTAGAAGGGTCTAGGAAGAAAAATTGGCTTTGAGAGGAAGGAGGATCGGAGTTTGGGGTAGGAAAACTTTGTATTGAGCCGTTAAATGTTATATATACCACGGGTTTTTTATTCACACAATTGCATCACACAGTGGCACGAAGAGATATATATCATTCTACAATTGGCTCCAAAAACAAGGCCTATTCGAAGATTCCAACCCAGGAGCAGAGGACATTGAGGACTTGTCGTTCTCAGCCAAGCTCCGGGGATAGCCTGGATAGTGCGAATATTGCCCGAACAGAACATGGTGGCACAAGCTTCCTTCCCCGCCCAGCCGGGAATGGCTGAGGTGCGGCTGGGGACTGGTGAAGACGCAGCTGCTATACACTTCACTGTGCAGAAAAACATTGGGTTAATAGAGTCTGCCTCTAGACAGATCCGGTATTTCTTTAAAGTCCTTATTTCAAGGCCGCTCCATATGCTCTGCACCGAACCTGTCGGCACATTGGTGTCGCTTTAAAATGGTCTGACACTTGGTATTCTATTTACATTTATCATCTCCGTCACCTGGATATTCGAACAATATTATGCTTTGGACACACGTGTCAATCTGGCTTGTTTTAGTGTCGCACTTGGCACACTAATTGCTTGCTTCCCTTTTGTAATTAGGGACAAATTCTATATCAGAAAAGACTATTCCATTGGTTGCAATCGCAGTCGCACCCAGAGAGCGACCCTCTGCCGCCTGAGCATCGCCTCGTCGCTGCAATGGTGGGCAGTTTTTGTCCTGCCTGCAAGCCTTTTGATAGCAGGATAGACCGCAGAGTTCCGCATCTATTGGCTTGTGCCCATACTATTCCAAGGCATAACTATTTTAGCGTCTTTGCTCATTTACACAAGTGCCTGGCTCTACATGCTGGACATGTACGGCCCACTATACGGAGCGTCGGTCTCAAGTGCGATGATGTTTTGCCGTTACACTTTCAGCTTTGCCTTTCCGATGTTCGCACTCAAGAATTTTCAGGGCCTAGGTGCGGGATGGGGGACGACTATTCTGGCCGGCTGCAGTGTGTTGATGGCACCGATGCCATGGTGCTTCTGGGTGTTTGGGCAGAGGATACGGACTAAAAGTAGATATGAGACGAGTACATAAATAGTGCTCTGGCTGTATGCATAGGAAATACTTTCTATCATCACATCGAGCTGTGCAGGAGGGGTTTGAAAGAACCTAGTTTTCCCTATGAATGAGCGCATTGTGGGTCTTGAGAACAAGACTTTAATACTTCTTTCTATTGTGTCCTGTACTACCCTTCTTATTGTATGTAGTAATATAAAACGAAATAAAGAGTAAAAGGTAAGATTTCATCATTCCTAAACCGATTAGAACCATGAATCCACTTCCAGCACAACCACCAAAATGTGGTATCGATGGAAAGTATTGAGCGGCAAGGTAATTGTATGCACAAAAATAGATCACGCCTATTAAAAAATTGTTAGAATATCCAAGGCTTGGCAGTAACGTACTCCTCACCAATATCGACAATAAACTGCAAAATCTGTAGTTTCGTAATCCAAGACTTCCACCAGACATGCACACCGCGGGCACTCTGGAAATAGTACCAATACATAACAACGTGAACGGCTAAATTCAGCATGCAAATGAACCAACAAATAGGAAGTGTGGCGACCATGGTTGAATAAGCTAAAAGTGCTGTTGCGCCGTGATGATAGCAATGTAAAAACGCTACTTGTATATGAGAGGAGACACGAGCGAAGGGTTTCGAATATCAACATACTTAATTTCTTCTTTCTTAGCATCAGAAAAACTGTATCTAGAAGTTCAATGTATTTTGTAAGATAGTTCAGCTAATGCGAAATGTTAATGATATAGATACCTTCTTAGCGCGCATAGTTCTACCTACGTAGTAAATAACCTCAAGAGGTTGAGTCCAACCACCGTCAATATGACAGATGGAGTGGTAAAAACCCTTCATAGCGATAGCAGGAAAAACTTGCTCTGCGAATAGCGCCAAGAGAATGAAACTTATAGCTGACATAGCGACATTGTGCGTCAAGAATAGGTAATTGAGCCTGAAAGCTGGCCGGGTGCGCATCAACTCTCGGCCGCCCAGTATGACTGCATAGTATATTGCAATGGACATTGCAGAAGATTCGATAGTGGCAAGTGGAGTTTGGTTTGGCGTAAATTTGAAATCCGTCGCCGGATAGCCCATTACAACAGCGAACGATTTGTCTAGAATTGGCCATAAATGCGTACCAATCGGTGGATCAACCGCGTTGATAGGACCACTGGTATGTAAGGCTGTCGGCAAGCTCAAATTTTGTCTTGATTCATTCATGGCCAAATATTTGTTATTGTGGAGGAGACGTTTTTTTGATACTGGCAGCAAAAGCTTGCTGTTGATGGAGGATTGAATAGGGAGCACTGGGGTAGGGTCTGTGAAGCGGTATTACGTTTGGCAGTAAAGTCTGTATTTATTACAAGCGTTATGTTGTCCTTTAACATGTATGAATGAGACAAAACCTCGTGTGATAAAAGCTAACTGACCCTTGTTCGGCTTAACAAGATTGTAAGTTCTTGAAAGATTCTTTCGTACGTCATTTGAATTCAAACTCGCATAAACGACGCAAAATTCCTGATTTAGAATTATCTTTATCTTGAGCTTTTAGCATTCCCAGAAACAGTGCATTCCATTTTGCGTTTAGCTTTCAAATGTTAGACAAGAAAGACCTCGCTTGTTGCAAAAGGGCCGGAAAGTGAAACTGGGCCGATTATTGAATGTATTGATGCTCATGTGGTATACTAAAATTTTAAAACAAAGTACAAGGTTAGTCCGCATATGTAGTATCAGATATGACGCTCGGATTCATTGTCATTGTTTGTGTTTATTTAATGGTTAAATTAGAATGCTAGCTGGTTTGTAATAAACGTATCCCGGATAGGCAAACGTAGTTTTGATTAATAAAAAATGAACATGATTTGTACTAATTGTATTTCAACAAATAATGGACAGTCAGCCTTACTTTTCATTCTTAACATGAGGCCAAGTTTTCTAATATGATTTTATATTGCCATTCAGCAGTAAGCTTGCACTTTTCTTTTCTAATCGACCTTTTTAAGACTTAAGATCAACAAATGACGGGTTGAAAGCAGTGTTTCCTCTGGAAGCCGTTGTAGCAGTAGATCTTTTGATCCATATTCTGATGTATATCTGAATAGAGGTAAGAGATTAACGTATATTTTCACGTCGAGCATGTGTCTAAAGAATTATTGTATTAAACGGGGACACATATTGGAAATTCCGTATCTTAAATGCACTTCCCACAGTTCTATCATACGTTCACATGGTTGTTATCATCGGAACCAATTCTATGGGATAAGTCTGCATCCACATCTTCTCGTAACAGGTCAAGTCGCTGCTGCTTGAGATTTGGATGATCAACCTGATAACCGGTTGCAGCCAACAAAACCGCAGCTGCCGATATGGCAGAGCAAATAATCATACTATTTTGAAAAGCGTGCGACGATGCGGCTTTCAAGATTTCCTGAAATCTGGCTGGTAATTTTGACGGTTCCTTTGCCAGCAAATCTAATATCTCAGACGTTACAGGGCCTCCAATGAGTCTAGAAATTTCATTGTGCAGAAGGACAGTTGACATGGCAATGCCCAGGCTGCCACCAAGCACTCGAGCCTGAGCTATGATTCCTTGTGCAGGCGCTGTGGATAATATTTAGTGATTTCATAGCGACAAGTTTATCATAAGATACAATGACTCATACCACTTTCTTGTAGAGGAACTTGATGTACTGAAATGGAGGTTGCGGCAGCAATTGAGGCCCCTGAACCTAGGCCGGCGAGACTGATATAACCAAGTAGTACTTTGTCACCCCCATGGTCCGATACAGTTGTCAGTAGCCCACATCCAATTACTGAGCATACGGCCCCGACTATCATCGATTCAGAAAGATAGTTCCTCTTCGTATTAGCTACGGCCACTATGATACAACCACCTGCACCTGCTCCAAGCATGGGCAGTAGAGTAACTGCTGCCTCCAGGGGGGTTTTCTCACTCAGTATTTGGGCCCTCAAAGGAACCGAAAATATAAGAACAAAGAGAATGAACCCTAGAAGAAGCGTTGTTAAAGCCCCTGACATGTAGAATCGATGCCGTAGTAGGGAAAGGGGAAATATAGGCGACAATGGGAACGAAAGCCAGTGCTCGATAGCATACTCCCATGTAAACAATGCCAACCAGCATAATGAGCCGATGGCGATTGGGCAAACAAATACTGGATCCGTCCAGTAATTGGCGACTGTGGCCATTCCTGCATTCTGGAACGCAAATACAGTTAGTACTGACGCCGTCACAAATAGAACAGATCCAGCATAGTCGAATGAGGCCCAGGATTGTCGAGCTTTCGGCGATTTCAGCTCTGACTTGGGCCAAAAAAGAATAACGAACATCATGGATGCAACACATATGGGCACGCTATTTTCTTTAGCCATTATTTTTTGACAGCAATTCTGCATTTTACATACTTGATCCAAAATACCCACCTCCAAGAAGCGTACTGTGTGAGCAGGCCTCCAAGGATTGGTCCTGAACAGCTGGCAGCAACGATGATCACTCCTGCAAGGGCAGCCATCAGCTCAAGATTTTCAATACACAACTCCGGTATGGAGATCATCGTTAGAGCAAAAAGCCCTACGTATTTGTGATCAGCAGTAAACGTGGCAAAGATGGAGCTCACACTCTCGCGGTGCTAGATTTACCTGAGCCGCCGACCCCTTGGAAAGCACGGAATACCACAAGCTGGCCTAAGCTTTGAGAAAACCCACACGCTAATGAAAAGACCAAGAAAAGTGCATTTGCTGCAAGAAAGCCGTATTGTCTCCCGATTACATCTGATACGCGGCCGAATACGCTGCCACAGCTACACCCGGCCAAAGTAAAAGCCAACGCTACCCAATTGACTGATCCAAAGGCGTTAAATTCAATAGAAATGGTATGCAAGCAAGTTGAAACGATTGAAGAGTCCATCATGGAGAGAAATAAGCCAGCGTAAATTCTGCGAGTAGCCTCTTATTAGCTTTGTGTAAACGTGCCCAGGAACAAGGTCGTCTTACGCTATTAGTAGCAATACCTGCCTCAAAGATTTTGATGGTCTATTACATAGAGGATTTGGACGTGGTTCTGCCAGCCCTATAGAATTGGTGGCATGCTGAGAACAGGAAGTGGTGTGTATGTCTATCTTTTCCATTCTTCTTGTATAGTGTGGGATTCGCAGTGAAGAAAACAATATAAACAATGGAGCATTCTGGACCAGAAACATACAAAAGATGAGGATATGTAAATAAAGCTGACTTGTGTTACAAAGTATGATTCTGGGCGAATCTTTCGGCAACTGGGGATGGTCTCATACAGCGAAAGATAATTCCAACATCTCCAATGGTCATTCGGGCCTATTTCCCAGTTTTGATTACAATCACATCAAAAGTCGCCGCAAATCATGGCGGTGAGTAAAAAAGGAAACTAACATCGCCTGACTATTGGTTAGTAAGATTGATTAGACAAAATGTACCGGCAGCAAGCGAGGAGTCACGCAACTTTGGGTACGAGTTCTATCCGAGCTCGCAATAACATTATCCTCGCTTGACTGACCAATTCCTGGGAAACCCTGAAATATGAGACAATATTCCAGTCACGAGTTCCAAAGTTGGATCGGTTTTCCCAAAGCGGACATAGGACTCACACTAATGCAGTGATGCGGGATATGTGTTTCGGGGGAGAAAAGAGACGATTAGAACTACGGTGCATTTCACTTTGAGACACATAAACACATTTCAAGACGAAACATGCATTATAATAATGGATAATACTCACCGATACGCTACCCAGTATAAGTGGCCAATCGACAGGCCTATCTATAATTTAATTTTCGGTCAGCAATAGAAATACAACATAAGACGTCATATGTCACATTAGTCAAAGAGATCTGAGGTAGAGGATGCAAGCGAGACCAAGAAGTCGGGCTCTACTTCCAATGAGAGATCATTTACGTGGACCACGTGAGGATCTTTTTTTTTCGCAAATTAGAAAAAGGCACTGCTATCAGTTGATCTGAAACGAGTCGCACATGAAGGTACAAAGTTATAGAGTTGTATTTTCATGTGTTGATACCACTTAACACGTTTCCAGAGAACATAAATACACGCCAGATATCTGTGAAGCTCGCTCTTATACGATCCTCTCTTCCAACCAACCCAACACAAGATGAAACTATCACTCTCGTGCTGATTATTATAAATTAATGGGTTAAATCCAAAAGTACTGTGCGTTATCCCCCCCCCCCCCCCCATTTCTGTTTTTGTGGGGTTTTTAATATATTTCATGGTCTTGAACTGATTTCCAATCTGATTAAAGATAAAACGTTAAAGTAGCAGTGTGAAAAGACCAACTTGGAATGATGCAAGCTGAAATCTGTTGTTTGCCAGTGGGCCCAGTGAGGAAGGCCTCGGCACACAAATTACCGCAAGAAGAGTTTGCTTCCAAAGCCGTGATGCCTGGGGTTTCCGAAAACCAGATTACCTGGTCTAACTGGACCAACCATGTGATTTGGACGAATACTGTAGTTGTGATTATTATGCCCTTTATCGGGTTTATTTGGTCGTTTTGGGTTCCTCTTCAATCTAAAACCGCCCTCTTCACCATTTTTTATGCCGTTGCTTGCGGGTTCGGCGTCACTGCTGGTAAGTTCTGCTTGCCAGCCATTTATCTAACGGTCAGAGTGGCAATAACTAACTTTGCCTAGGGGCTCATAGGCTCTGGGCTCATAGATCATTCAAAGCAACACTCACTCTGAGAGTAATCCTTGCTGCTTTAAATAGCGCATCCGGCACAGGAACTATTCTACGATTTGTCAAAGACCATCGTGCCCACCATCGCTATACTGACACTGATCAAGACCCCCATTCTGTTGATGAGGGGTTTTTTTATTCTCACATACTTTGGATAATTCTTAAAAGGAATCCTAAACGTCGGAGCAAATCAGATATAACTGATGTTGTGGCCGACTCCGTCGTTATGTGGCAGTATCGAAATTACAAGACGTGCTTTCTTTGCATGGGTTTCCTTCTCCCTATGGGGACATGCGGAATATTCTGGGGCGATTGGCTCGGAGGTCTTGTTTACGGTGGGATTATTCGAACTTTCATTGACCAGCAAAGCACATTTTGCATCAACTCGGTAACCCATTGGCTAGGAGATCAGCCTTTTGACACAAAAAGATCTGCTACAAATAACTTCATTGCAGCTCTGATTTCGAACGGAGAGGGATATCACAATTTCCATCATCAATTTCCGTCAGATTATCGAGCTGGAATAGAATGGTATCAATATGACCCCACCAAGTGGGCAATTTATGTCTGGGAAAAGCTCGGCCTTGCGTATAATCTTAAGAGGTTTCGATATAACGAAATTTCCAAGCGCCGCATCCAAGAACAGCAGAAGATTATCAATGAAACGTCTTCGCGGCTGGAATGGGGGATTCCATTGCACAAACTTCCGGTTATCAGCTGGGATGACTTTCTTGGGCGTACAAGCAACGGCGAGGCTCTTATAGTGGTTAGTGGGGTTGTGTGCTACGTTGGAAACTTTTTGAGCGAGCATCCAGGAGGTAGAACACTCATCCTTTCTGCTGTTGGAAAGGATGCTACTACGGCCTTTTATGGTGGCATCTACAGCCATTCAAACAATGCGCATAACCTTCTTGAGCTGATGCAAATTGGTGTTATATACGGAGGAGGTGAGGTAGAGAGTTTTAAAAATCCAAGTTTGTAGGCCCTCTATAGCTATAACTATAATGATTTCAACCGCTTCACCAGGGAGGGGGGAATAATTCATTTAATAATTCATTTAATAATTTTATTTATTTGAAGTATGAGTTGAAGGCTGCAGATTTCTGTGATCAATATTGATTTAGCTCAACTGCCCTATCCTACTTAACATAGCAACTAATTTTTTTGCCTTTATATTTTCTGTCACAAAGTAAATACCGCTATACCACCAGCAAAAGTGTAATGTACCCTACAGTAAGGTACTAACTAGTATAGTAATATTGGTAGATATACGTTATGCGATACTTTATATGGTTTAATTGCATTGTTTTCTTAACTAAGAAGGCGTTCCATTGACATTATTCATATAAAACCCTGATTCCGACTGCAAGCATCGTCATAGGCATAGGCAAAGCTGCAGTTCCTATTGCTTTCAATAGCCCTACTTACTTACTATTCACTGCTTTTAGCTGTTTCCAACAACCTAGCTTCTAATAACCTAGCTTTGCTTAAAAACGCCATATTGGAAGGCACAGGTTTTGGTGAGGGTATGTATTCCGGTGTGTATCTGGTATGTGCTATTTTTGAGTTATCTAATTATTGAACGAAGAGTAAATTTTTTTTTGACTAGTTACCGAATAGGTCACCTTGGCGTAAACCTTCAATACCTCATTTTAAAGAGGCAAAGCTGGAAGCTGCAGTCCTCCACTCCGTGTTGTCCTCCAACTTCTATTCAGCTTTGCCTAATAATCTTTATAATATATAATGGCTTTAGAATCATACATTTTCCATTGTCCAATTTCTGTAAAACTACTCATTGGAGATTTGTCACCAAAAATAAGGAATTCGCAACGCTCCCACTTAATACTCCAAATGTTGAGTCAGATGAAGCGGCAAAGGTTCAAACAGCTTGAGGTTTAAGCTGGAGCATAACTTGGGCTTAAATGCGCCAACTCATAAATATTACTGCATCAATTGCATGAAGCCTTATTTTGTCTAATATCTTACCCCGCTACTGTGATGGCCTGGGCATTCGGCTCGCTAGCGCAAATGCAGCTCCGGTTTCCCAGCAGTAACTATGTGTTGGATGTGACACAGTGGCGTATGACAAGCCTATCAAAGCTTCGACAAGACCACACCTGTGGCTTTTTTTACTTGACCCTATTGAATACGAGGAGCTAGTTCTGTCGCTGAGTAATGAATCGGGTTTTAACCCTTCTGCTGCTGGTTCTCGGTGTTTGCTCCAACATCTGGCCTGGAAATGGAAAATGTCGCCAGAAAAGACTACACCAACAGTTCTCCTCGGCACAACCCTCGTGGTGGGTGGTTGCGGCTTCCTCGGTTATCATCTTGTCCGGCATCTCCTGGAGGATAACGAGAGCGATGCTGTCTATATTTTCGACCGTGATACTGAGCGAAATAAGCACAAAGGCGCCACGTATGTCCGTGGGAGTATCACCGATAGCGAGCAGCTGGGTTCGCTGGTGGCTGAGATCCGCCCTCGAGTGATTTTTCACATGGCGTCACCTATGGCTTCGCTCTCAGCTAGGAGAGAGGGGGAGTTCTTCGAGACCAATGTCAGGGGTACAGAGCTTCTTCTCACGGTCGCCGCTAAAAGCGAATACGTCCAAGCCCTCGTGTACACCTCGACCGTCGACATATACGCCAACCCACCCCATAAAAATGTTTCCGAAATAGCTCCACTATGGTCTCCGTCCGACATGTCCAATGAGTACAATCGGACAAAATCGATCGCAGACGTTCTGGTTCGTGCAGCAAATTGTACGCAGCTACGCACCGTTACGTTGCGCCTAGGGCATGCTTATGGCGAGAGGCATGTCCAAGGAATGGTTGAAGTGCTGGATACATGCTCCAACAATCAGAAACTAGTCCAGGTCGGTCGAGGTGATAATCTCATGGATGTTGTCTCCTCCGACAATGTCGCTATAGCTCATGTCCTTGCTGCGAAAGCACTATTGGACTCAACTCGGGCCGCAGGCAAGGTGGATGGAGAGGACTTCAACATATCAGACGGCGCACCAGTGCCATTCTGGCACCATATCAAGGTGATCTGGGGAGTTGTGCGAGGTGAGGATGCCCTTGAACATGTTATGGTTCTCCCAGCTTGGGTGATGATCGTGGTGGTTTATGCCGTAGAATGGGCGCTCAGGATACTCACCCTCAACACGATCAAGCCGCCGGTGCAGTTACGGAGACTGTCACTCAACTATTGCCTAAATACACATACTTACAATATTGATAAGGCAATGGAGCGGTTGGGTTTCAATCCGATCTCGAATCATGACGAGATTCTAGAGCAGTCTGCGAGGTGGATGATACACCATAGAGAGGCTATGGAATAATTCGAGATGACAAATCAGTCTGGGATGGAGTGGTTTGTTTCAAGAAGTCTTTAGGCCATCCACCATGCCGCATTCTCAAGATACAAACCATAAAAGAGTGTTGACATACAACTTGCCTCAGTCTTCTCCAACGTGAATCTACGTCCATAGATGTAACAAGGGCGCGCTATGAGTTTTGCACCAAAATAAGGAGACAGCCAACTAACTCGAAGGCTAGTAAATTTAAAGCGCCGCCAGCTCCAGCTCCAGCTCCTATACGGTCAAAGACTGGATGGCATATGATCTACTAGACCAGAAAATTTCCTTCGCGAGCTTGATAATTTCTGGTTCGTTTTTATCGTGATGCATGAAAGACCCGTTTTCTTTCCAGAAACCGTGTTACATTTCTCAGAGGGCAAACCGAGAGGGAGCACAACGGGGTGGTAATACCGACCCCGACACAAACCGGTTACCACAGTAGTTATGCTTTCGCCTTAAATCAACCACGATAGTAACTCTGCCTGTGTCGAGAGTTAATTTTGTGGGCTTGTTTTGGAGGCTATTTTTCCTACTAGATTTCGCTTCTAACGCTCCTTTCTTGAAATGGGTTGATTTCTCACCTGTGCAGGCGAAATGAGAGAGATAGAAAGCTCCTACGTGAGAGCATCTTGTGCATGAGTTCTATATTGAGGGAGTTCGAAGAATATCGGGAATGTCACCATCGGAATAAATGCGGGGTTTAGTACAACATGCACGCCGCCGGTTAAACCGGCATCGGAAGCTTGCGTACTCGGAACGCCCAGATAACGATTGCATCATTTCCGCCCTTGGCTTGATCCATCTTCCAGCCGAGTACTGCATATCAGCGAAATGGCATCGGTTGGAAAGGTCGGCATCGTCTCCATCGGAGAGATGGGCGTTGGTATTGCCAAGCTGTTGTCTGCCCATGGCTACACGGTTCTAACCAACATCACCGATCGGAGGTAGGAAACGGAACATTGAAAGTGCCTGGAACATCATCAGTCTAACAATCCAAAGCGAATACACACACAAGCGCGCGGCCACAGCGTCCATCACTTTGCTTGGAAGCGATGCAGAACTTGCAACCCAAGCCGACTACTTGCTCTCGATTGTCCCTCCCCGTGATGCTCTTGCGACTGCAAAGCGCTTCACGGCCGTGAATCTTGGTGACAGGACAACGCCACTGTTTTACCTGGATCTCAACGCCGTGAGCCCAGGCCTCGCGCGCCAGATTGACGACGAGTTCAAGCAAAACGCGCCCGAGGTGAAATTCGTCGACGGCGGCATCATTGGTGGCCCACCAAAAATCGCCGACCAACCCAGCGAAGGTCAGGCTGGCAAGTCCACTGAACCCGGCGCCAACTGGAAGCGTCCATCAATTCCGCTCTCAGGACCGCACCAACTGCCGAGCGAGCACTTAGCACAAGTACTCAACACGAGGTATATCGGCCCTGAAGTAGGGTCAGCGAGTGGTTTAAAATGCTGCTTCGCATCCTTGACCAAGGGATTGACCGCCCTCGCAATCCAGTCATTTACCACGGCCGAATCCCTTGGTGTGTATTCGGAATTGCAGCACCACCTGGAGCATTTTCAGCCCGCGCTGCAAAAGACCACGACCGGTATGATGCCAGGAATTCCACCAAAGGCAGGCCGCTGGGTTGAGGAGATGCGGGAGATTGGGAAATGTTTCGGCGAGGACGGCGGGTGGGACAATGTGAAGGGCGACGAAGGTGCAAACATTTACAAACACGTCGCTGAAGTGTACAAGACCATTGCCAAAGACACCATTTTGGGTAAAGAGAGGCCAGAGCTTCGAGAGAGGGGCACTACGGCTAGAGATGTGGCCATTGTGTTGTCAGGAGCGCTGGATGGCAACAAAACCTCAAAGAATACTTGGAGTTAGAGGAGGGCTTCTATTTCACAAACCACCTGTCTTTCTTTCTTTTTTCTTGATTGAACTAGATTTCATCAGTCTTCTACCACCCCCAATTCTGGTCATCAACCTCGTTTGCCACGTCAGCCGCCACAAGTCTTTCAATGGCAACTCCGGGATGGTAATTATTAAACCATAACTGATAATCTGTCAACATATTATGCCGAGTGGTTATTCGGTGATACTTACGCATGAAACACCGTCAGAATTATAACACGTCGCATCTGGAGCCCCATAATAGGTAGGATTTTCAATTGCAGTGTTGAATGCCGTCGAGGTATCGATTATCGCGCCCACAATATCAGGATTCGTAGATTTAAACGAGCCGAGTCCTTCACTTAGCAATCCATTGAAGAGCTCAATCGCGGATACAAGAATTTTATTGTAGGTTGGGTTCTGCTGTAGCATCATGGGGGTCAAGTTTGTGGCTGTTGAAAGGGTTAGCTGCAAACTCTGCTCCCAGCTCATTCTTTATGCTCACTCACGTGGAACAGTCAACAAGGCAAACTTTCGAAACCCGGCGTCATAGACCTTTTGGAGCAGCACGAAATATCTGGCCACAGACCTCTCCAAAATATCAACGTAGTTTTGGTAGTAGTATGAATTTCCAACATCATTCACGCCCATCCATACGCCCACCAACGCGTTTGACTGGGTCCACGGCACGTTGTCGCCTTGGTTTTTAATGAATTCCAGCAATGTATCCACCTGATCATCCATGCAATCAATGCCGGTGGTATAAGGTGCGACAATATCAGCATCAACTGTTGCACCGCCGACAGCAAGATTATACGACAGAGTGAGGGAGGTGTTGACCTCGGCCGCCATGCTACCAATCCAACTAATGCCGCCAGACGCTGTCCATCCCGGAAAAGTCGGATTGCCTATTGGGTTTGCTGCAGATGGTGTCGCCCCGTTTATATCAAATCCTGTTTGTGAATATGAATCACCGCTGTTTCCAGTTAACCATGCAAACTTGTTACAATCCCATTGGAAACCCACAACGTGATAAGATATTTGGCATTCGACGATACAGGCGCAGCTTGAGTCTGCAACCCGACGCTCGCCAATGTCGCGATAATTAGTTTCGATTGCATCATCTCATCTGGGTCCAAGTAGATCCAGAAATGGAGGAAAGCAAGACACATGAGGACTACACATAGTCCAAATGGACGCAATGGTGTCCTCGTAAGTTTCGCCATTATTATACTATTTCTTTGCGTATGGAGAGTAGCATGGGTTCTCATCCAATTAGGGTCAATGAGGTTACTTTTCTTGCCAATTCAGGAACTCGGGGGTCCTCTTCCGCTTGGCATGCGAAATCAACTAATGCAGCGGGTAAAGTAGAGTTAATGAACAGACGGCACAGAAGAATGGTTGGGGGTTTCTTTTTTGTTTTTGTTTTTTGGAACGTGTCAATCGTTATAACCAGTATTATCACATTAGAAGTACTCATTGGGGTTTGTCTTGGGGGGATTTACATTCAAACAATGCCCATCTGTCCAACGACTTTGCCATGTGGGTGCCCCCGAAAAGGGCCGATGTATCAACCGAGACAGTAGTCGTAGCCACAGTAGCGCCACGATACACTGACACCAGGTTCCAGCCATACCAATATCATTGGCCGTATCAACTGGACAATCAGTGCGGAATGACGTTAACTAGTGGCGGAACTCGATCCATTCACGTCGATATGGATTTTCTATCCCTGTGTTGGTCACCAACATTGTCTAGGAACATCGGGCCTTCTTCTCTGTCGCCCACTTGGCTACATCGTGAGCCACCAAAGCCAGCAGGCTTCCATTGACGGCCACAGGCGTTCCGTTATCCCATTTAGACCCTTTAGTAGTGCTTCCCCCGCTCAGTCTGGTGACGTTGGAAAATAGACATCTTCCGCACCCGCATGTCACCCCGCATCTATAAAGCACAACGGGCCACCCTGGTCGGATCAAAGGGAGAATTGTGGCGTCGGTCCGCATTCCCGCCCCAGGAACCCTGCTTTTCAAAAATCCTCTTTCAACTATCCCTGAATAAAATAACCACGGAATCCAATTCTCCGTGGCTATTTATGGATAAATGCATGCTTTTTTATGCTATTCCACTTTGAGTTTGCGAATTCGTATTGATAATACACAATTCATCCTCTGCATATGACAAGACCTTCGTATTAAGCCGAAAATCATGCTGCTATACTGGTGTTTTAAGATTGGCTGTCATGTAAAGGAAAAAAAAGGGAAGAAAAAAAAGGAAAAAAAGTCAGGAGTACTTTGAATTATCCAATGACCAGCGAATATGACATGGAAGGCAGTTCGAGAATAGGGCTCTCGAATGGCTTAAGAAGAGTGCACTCAAGATCCATCCACAACACGGCAACAATCCATGATGAGAGTAAGACAACCAAGACACCCAATTCTTAAAATCTAGCTAAAACCCTTCAGCATTAAGCTCCGCGATTGGTATAGCCTAGCTTGGCTGTATAATGGTACCATCACGCAGAAGTTGAGCAAGTTTCCTAATTCTCTCAATTAAATAATCATAATGCGATGACCGATGAAAGCTATCCGAAGTGCATACCGGTATCTCACTCTTTTAAGATATTTCAAAAAAGAAAACCAAGTTCATTCACTGCATTTAGTTGACATATATAACCTAATCCCGTCCTTTCCCTGCCTCTTGATCATCACAGTGGGAAAAGTATTAGGCCTCAGTGCTTCAGATTTGGTCTCTAATCTGTATTCTCATCTCACCTCCACCCAATAAATGTCTATCAAGTTAACAGATTCGACATTAGATCTGGCGCTATATTTTTTTGCAATGAGGCCTGGGTCGAGACTGGGTGGTCCAGGCAGCATAGCCCTACAGCCACCCGCCCCGTCATTGTTGCCGCAGGACCAACATTTAAAACGTCGCGACTCAGTCTTTTCTTCTTTCTATTACAATAAGTGCAGTAATTATTCTGAACATATGCACATTGCATCAAATTCAACACCAAAACACCAATTATGGGATCTTGGGAGTATTACTGCGTAATCTGTGCCGCGGCCATGAGGCAAATTGAGATTCGCGGGTATCTTCCAGGCGAAGATGATGTTTGAAAGCGAGGATGACGAATGGTACTATGACCCCAAAGTCATACAGCCTGAAAAAATGCATTGTCTAGTTGATTGTCGTGTTATTGGCCTCAACTATGCCAATGGCAAGTACGTTCGCAGTCTCCCCCCTGCATTCCCTGCGGATGTGTTCTTAATCTACCGTCCCTTTCTCTTTAAACAATCTTCGTGTCTGGCCCAGGTGACTATGACGATATCGAAAGGATGTCCTGCAGGCTTGGCGATGATCACAACATTCAGGTATGGATTTTCAAGAAAGAACTTGCTATGAGCACCATTTTCCCTTCCACTGGGACTGCTATCGACTCTTAAGTCGACGTATTACGGGCTTTGGTGCCCCTAGTCGAATAAACAGGGATGTCTTGTACCATGTGATGGATGGCTTTACTGACCATCACCATCAATCTACTCTTTCTGCAGAATATGCAGAGGGCATAATTTCCATGAGCTTTTACCCAGCCGAGCAAGCTTGGCCATGTTATAAGGGTGAGGAAGTGTTTGTTTGCTCTCCATTGCAGACGCCAGAACCTTCATCCTTTGTGCGGGCGGAGTTCCGGCGCGCTTTCACCATGCCCCAGATACGGTCAAGCCTGGGTGAAAAGGTGAAATCGGATCCATTTACTCAACTCCCGCACGAGGGTACGGACCAGATTCTTTCCCAACTCAGCCACGACGATCTCGTGAAGTTTTTCCAGGCATCTTAGATCGTTCACGGTAAATTCCATTGTAACGGTGGCTTTTGTAAGATGCGCATCCGAGAGAAGATGCCCTGGTTCTTTGGGCTGCAAGAGTTTCTCCAGTCTGAGGATGCAGGGTGCATTTCAAATATGAAAGGACTCTATCTCTGGGCAGAAATGGCAACCATGCCTCATATCAGACTTGAAGGGCCCTTTATGAAGGTTGCAAACAGGCACCGCACCTGGGGTGTTTGCAACCTGCTTGCTGGCGGTTGTTTTAACAAATTCTTTGAGGGAGAACATACACAATAGGACAATTTAAGCAATCAGTCTATCATTGAACCCACGTCACCAAAGAGAGGGGGCTTGGCTTGTCAACTACATCGAATTTCATTACTATTGAGGTTGTGTTATTAATCTTCCAACATACTAAATTCTCAACTGCCCTTGCTGTTGTACATTTTCTCATGCAGCCCCGCCTCATACGGCGGCGGCGCTGGCTCATCGTGGGCGTCCATCGGCGTAATGACATCTCCAGTCGCAGAGACATCGTGCGATACCTCGCGCGATGGAGTTGCACCCCCCAAAACTGTAGGTCGCTGTGAATTTTGTAGTGGAACATTGTCTGTAGGCTTGACTTGGTCCATCTTGCGGCGCCTTCGTTTCAAGAAGCATATTGCTGTGCACGCGAGAAGAACGCCCACCACGGAGCCAACCACTGCGCCGGCGATTGCACCCGCGTTGGGCCCATGGCTCTTTGAATTGCCGTCATCGTCAGCAGTCCCCGTTGGCCCAGCCCCAGAGTGAGAAGCCGTGACATAGACATCTTCTGTAACCTCGGCTCTTGCCGCGCTGCAATAGAGGTCTAGCACGTCATTTCCCGAGTTGAGGTTGTTTAATACCTGAGTCTGGCAGTTGTGTCGAATAAGTTGAGACATGCTACTAGACACTAACCTCGACATCTTATCCTTGATGCAAACACACGACGCTAGGTCCTGCGGCCCCAGTGGAGCACAGTGGGTGTAAGTTTGAGAGATGACAGCCGTTCGCACAGCGTTCTGAGCGCA